>QJNZ01000276.1:0-105801 GCA_004155055.1 Monosporascus sp. CRB-8-3 | reverse complement strand
AAATGCTACACCTAATTGGGGTAGCGTGGCTACTAGCGCGACCCACTGATACCTGACAGTGTGTTAAAACTTTTGCCCGATACCACAGTATTCTTTTGCATATAATCGTTGCTCCCCTCGTCAGTCTTGCCTAACTGCGATCAGCTTATCCTTCGTTGATTTCCCTACTACCATTAGCATCATGCCTTCTCGCTCAGCCTCTCCTCTTAAATGCTTTTGTGGCCGCGCCTACACTAATCCAATAGAACTGGAAGAACACCGAAGAGCTCGAGGGCACTTTGCTGCGCATGTGTGCGGGGAATATTGCAAGCATCTTCCAGCCACCAAAGAGATTTTTCGAACCGACAAATGCGGCTGTTGCGGCAAGATCTGTGAACGCCTTGATATTCTCGAAGACCACCGTATCGCTACGGGACACTGTTTCTGCTCGGAGTGCAACCTTTTCTTCGAAAGCCAGAGCGCTTTAGAAATCCATCGCGAAACGGAAACCCACGCTTCTGAATTTAAGTGTTGCGATTGTAACATCTTCTTTAAAGATATCCATGCCTTAAACGCACACCTAGCAAGCCGCGCACATCGGAAACCCTTGCCCCAGAAGCCGCCCCAGAAGCCGCCCAAGAAGACTACTGTAACTGCCGAGAATCTGGTGTGCAATGAATGTCAGCGAACCTTTCAATCCTCCCAGTCCCTTCGACAGCACTGCGAGTCTGTCAAGCATAAGCCCCTTAGTGACCTGAGCTGCCCCATGGGGAAGGGGTGTCGAGGGAGATTTACTTCGCCGTCAGCCCTGGTCCAACACTTGGAAAGTGGGAACTGCCGGTCAGGGATGAATCGAGACGAAATCTACCGTATCGTCCAATCGTGCGATCAAGGCCACGTAATCCACAGCCCCCAAGAGCTCACATCTTCAAGCTCTCCCACTTTTCCAACGTCTAAACCTTCTCCATGTTCCGGAATCGCAGCGGATCCTCCCGAAAACCAAAGCGAGTGGTCATTGGTTACTATCCCACTCTCTGAAGGTAGTGTGGAAGGGAGCTTGGTACAATGGTCGCTGGTTGAGGGCAGCCAAGACTCGTTTGAGAGAAGACTCTCGGTTGATACAACGGTTGTATCCAAGCTCCAATGTCCCTTTTGTCCAAAGGAGAGCAAAAGATTTGCCACGGCGCAGGCTCTTCAGCAACATATGGAGTCTCCGGTGCATTGCGCCAAGTTATACCATTGCCCAAGCAACATATTCCCAACTACCCCAAGCAAAACTGAAAAGAAGGAAAAGAAAGAGAAGCATTTTTCGACTCTGGGTGGCTTAGCGCAGCACGTAGAGAGCGGAGCCTGTCAAGGTGGCAAAGGGACATTTTTTAGTAGCATTGAATTTATTCAACAACGTCTCGTGGAATTAGGATTTAGAGGGATGCGTCTTTTGTTACCCGGCTCTCGAGTATGAAGGGGAGTGGTCGGTATCACGGTATGCAACGGAGGGCGGAGTTGCAGCGCATAAACAATTTTCTTAGTGCGGGCCACTAATTGTCGAAAGCGGGCCAATCAGATAGTAAGAAATCCTTCCCAGTTGCTTTTTTAGGTAACACAATGATACGGACTGCCAAAAATTGTTGCTATTGCTATTAGTTAGCCCTCCATCAGATACGTAGTCTTTTAGACTAAATTTCTAACCTACGCTCTAATGAACTACCAACATTCCGTAAGAATGAAAGTTGGATACCAACCGTTATAGTCGCTAGAGACACCAGCTTCCCTCGGAGCGGTCTTGCTCGCGTTTAAGTTTAACGAACCTATTTACGCGCTCGCCGCTTCCGTATCCTTGTCCTCGTATGGAAGATGTAATAACGTAAAATGGCTTTCGCGCGAAACGTATAAAAATAACGTAAGGAACGGAGAAAATACACTAGATAAGAAAAAGTATAAAAAAGCGCAGAAAAGATTTAAGACAATTCTATATTTTACGCCGGTATAGTCAGTGTTTATTCTATGGACAGCTCTTATCACACTGGCAACGGTAGCCCCTATTCCTCAACTCCCGCATTACCTCCATTTCGGCAGAAGATCAATGTAGAGAATTCTCAATACGCCTAGATCAGTTCATGCCAGTACTTACACATGACTAAAGCACATCTAGTTTAGCGAGAAGCAATGTCTCTCAGCGCACGGGACCATCCGGCATATTCGCTGAAGCATTTGTCATTACATGCGCCGTGAGAAACATCGAGTAAATAATTGAATTATGCATTTCCATCAATTACGGGAGTAGACCCAGGGAGAAAGGTGTAACCCTTTCAGGGTCCTCGCATCAATACTCCTGCAATACTTAGCCACCTATCTGGTTAATATTAGAACCTACAACTAAAGCTCCCCGTCCCTTCCCCTGATGTTTCCAGCAATGAAGTTTAATAGGGGCTCTTTACCCAGTTTGAAGTAGGGGAAGACCACTTAGTCCTGCTGTCTACCGTATTATCTCTTTATATTCGATTACTTGGCAAATGCCAAGTCGGCGATCCCCCAGACGGGATTAGTCTTTCCTTCCTCCGTGATTAGCGGCGCAGTCTGTACTGGCTCCATACCAGTGACGGCCCAAAATTTCAAACCACTTGCGGAACCAGGGAATACTAAGCCCGTCTGGGGGAGGATCTCGTTGGCATTTGCCAAGTGTTCGAACTAAAGAGATAATACAGTATTTGAACCTCTTGAAGCTTGAGGTTGCTGAGTAGTGGGTCCCGGCACGGGGCGATTGCGGGCAGGAGCACGCCAAGGCTGACTAATTCAAGATCGCGTGGGCGACCTCTGGGCTTCATAAGCGTCCGCTGAACCAACTTGCTATGGAGTCTATTTCTCGTTTCCTTAAATCTTGCACACTTGAGCTATCAGCTGGCATGATGGCTGCCAACAATGATTCAGAGAGCCAAATGGGGAGCAATGAGCAGACACCGCTTCTCAGTGAGCGGCGACCATCCCGGGAGGAGCATGAACAGACCCCGTTGCTAGAGGGGCAGGAAACGCCGCGCGATGAGCACGGGCAAGCCGCACTGCTCGAGCCACCTCCCGAGAAGCGGACGAGATGCTGGTGGTTCCGGCGTATATTTTGGGCGATCGTGACGACAGTCATCCTGGCAGTCTTTATTAAAGGATGGATAGATGCGGATGACACCCATGTCAGTGAATGAAGCCATCCCGGGCTCTAAGCTCCTGATTGACGTCTCCTCGTGGTTTGATCTGAAGGGCGCGCTTATGAGGGCGCTTGAGGGCGGTTTGAGCGGCGCAGCAGCAATGGTCCTGCAGGTTTTGCTTCTCATGGTATGTTCCCGTACCCTCTCCATCTTGTACGACGAGGTGAGACTAAAGCGACTGAATAGCCGCTTCGGACAGTTATGAATTATCAGTATCGGCATGGGACATCTTTCACAGCTGCCACCCGGACCCTCTACCGTGACGGTGGAGTCAGGCGATATTACCAAGGCATCCTCCCCGCGCTCTTCCAAGGTAAGTTCGCGTCGCCTGTACCGGCCGATTAAGAACTTAAACCGTGTGAAGGTCCCATCTCTAGGTTTGGAGATACAGCGGCCAATGCCGGCATCCTTGCTTTACTCCAGTCGAATCCCTATATGAGCAAGCTGCCTTCCCCTATCAAGACCGTCTTTGCTTCTCTATGGTAAGGCGCACTCTTCCTCAGCTGTTAAAGGTTCACTCTGATTTGGTGATATGAAGTGCTGCCGCCTTCCGTATGATCCTAACCCCTATCGACACGCTTAAGACGACCCTGCAAGCGCAAGGGGCCCGCGGAACCGCCCTGCTGCGGCGAAGGACTAAAACGAACGGCGTTGGCAGTCTGTGGTGGGGTGCCATCGCAACGGCCGCGGCGACATTCGTGGGACATTATCCCTGGTTTGCTACTGTAAGCTCAAAGTCTACACGCTCGTGATTGGCCGGGAACTCACATACGATCCGCCAGTATAACTTCCTCTCGGAAGTTCTCAATGAGCCGCCCAAACACCCCCTTATCGTGTGGCTTGCCCGTCTTGCTTTCATCGGATTCTGCGCCTCCATAGTATCCGATTCCGTCTCCAACTCTCTCCGGGTTGTGAAGACGTACCGCCAAGTCAACGACACCAAGGTCTCGTATTGTAAGCTCTCCCTTCCACGTGGCCGCTTTTAGTTCCCAGTTACTGACAGGGTGTGCGTCTAGCGGAAGCCGCCAGACTAGTCGTTCTTCAAGACGGCATATCTGGGCTCTTCGGTCGTGGCCTTAAAACCCGCATCCTGGCCAATGGCCTGCAAGGGCTTCTATTTTCCATTCTCTGGAAGCTATTCTTGGACCTGTGAGTGAACCAACACTTCTCGCTGCCGATGCCTTGGGCTAACAGAGGACAACTTCAGTTGGGAAAGGAAGACTGGTTCCTGATCTATAGAGTTCACCTAGAGGTGTGCTTAGCCACTGCCCACTTGCGTCGCCGCGGTAGACGCAACGTACAAAGCGCCCCGGTACGCCGTCCCGCACGTTAGAGCCAGTGATTCATACTGATGCCACGACCGTTTCCCGAAAATGCCACAGTCGCGTGATTCAGCATACGCAGGTCTGTTATGGCATTCCTAGTGCTCTTGCATGGCCTTTGACACCTGAAAACTATACGAACTTGGCCCAAAGCTGTCCATAGAGAGAGCACTAGTTCTTCCTTTAGGTTTCGCTAAGTCTTATTGACGGGGGGGGGCAGGCATCTGTCGTTTCCCTTCTCGCGGCGGTCACACGGCGGGGCGGGGGGGCTTACACTTAGAACTTCCACGGAAACTGCATATCCCTTATTTAAGGTTCATTGGGAGTAAACGGTGCTGGATCTCTTTTAGGATATAGAGTATATAAGTTCTGGCAATATTCCCTCCTTATGTTTGATAGACTCACGATCTAGGTAGTAACATGAATGACCTTTGGCAGCGACTTACAGTTAAAGCCTACGTTAACAGCCCATCAGCTTACAGATGCCCCCTAATATGACTCTTCCTTACACGTCTAGTCCCAATAGGCCGGTCAATTATTCTCGGACTCCAGTCTCCGCACGATAAGGACCATTTTTTCTATCAATAACGCTGTAGGTACTTGAGATTTACTAGCAGCTATAGACTCCGATGTCGTCCGCTATTTTCCCAGTAGCCCCGACAAAAGTGGGGCTCCTCGCCATTTCAATCATTGGACCGTTGCAAACCGAGCACTTATATTCTATTAACGTCATATCAGGTCTGGGCGTCTTCCCACTCATATTGACCATCACAAGCAATCCGCCGGCAAGAGAAAAAAGCCTCCAAGATGTCTTCCCAACTGCAAAAGAGCAAGATCGCCTTCATCGGCGGCGGCAACATGGCCGCGGCCATCATTGGGGGGCTGACGGCGAAGGGCATCGACAAGCAGAACATCTTCGTGTCGGAGCCGTGGGACGTGAACCGGAACAAGATGGCCGAGACCGGCGTCCGCACGACGGCGTCCAACGCCGAGGCGTCGCGCGACGCCGACCTCGTCATCCTCGCCGTGAAGCCGCAGGTCGCGCAGTGCGTGTGCAGGGAGCTCGCCGGCGCCTGGGCCGGGCGATCCACCCCGCCGCTCGTCGTCTCCATCGCCGCCGGCATCACGCTGGACAGCCTACGGCAATGGCTCTCGCCTGAGAACGGCGGCGCACCACCGCACATCGTGCGCGTCATGCCAAACACGCCGGCCCTCGTGGGCGAGGGCGCCTCGGGCCTGTACGCTGGCGACGACGTGGCCGACGCCGAGAAGGAGCTGGCGGCGGCGCTGCTCAGCAGCGTCAGCAAGGCGACCGAGTGGGTGGACCGCGAAGAACTGCTGGACATCGTCACGGGACTCTCAGGCACGTCATACGTTCCATATCTTGTCTCCCTTAGAGTGCTCTCTCGACTAACACGGATACCCACTAGGTTCCGGCCCGGCGTACTTCTTCGCCATGGTGGAGCACCTGATCGCCAGCGCGACGGCTCTGGGTCTCCCAAAGGAGCAGGCTACCCGGCTCGCGAAGCAGACGTGCCTGGGAGCGGGAAAAATGCTAACCGAGTCATCTGACGAGCCGTCCCAGCTGCGGATCAATGTCACTAGTCCGAAGGGCACCACGGAGGCTGCTCTGAAGAGCTTCGAGGCTTCGGGGCTAAAGGAGGCTGTTGACAAGGCAGTCAAGGCGTCAACAAACCGAGCAGAGGAGTTGGGAAAGACGCTGGGAAGCTCATAGTCACCGCCTCTATGGTTTCTGTCGCTAGGCATTCTGTAACCTATGGGTTGTTGTGGTAGGTGCGTTTGTCAGCAAAAGGGGAAAATGCATGTCTCGCGAGTAAACAATAAGAGTTGGTCATCAGGGAAGATAGATCCGATTGTAAGAGAGAAAAAGCATTGAATTTCATTACCAGCATTACTCCGTATCGTTGAGTTTAACCCTGTCCGCGAGGTTTCCTAATCCCCTTTTCTGGTCCCTTGGGTACGCTCAAGAGGCCCCGACTCCGCCTTTACCAAAGGTTCGTTGCTTCAACATTTGCGGCCGACCGGTTCTGAATTGTGCCAATGCAAATCCTCAAAGGTATTTCTAATACGGCGACCGAAGAGTGGAATTTCGGTCTTTCCGGAGGGGCCTTGTTACTGCTAGATATGACCAAGCGGAAATGCAATACAATTTCCTACTCAGCGGCCCGTGAATCACGTCCCAATAGGGGCTACCGCCAAAACAGATTCTCAGATTTCGCTGACTGTAGCGCGGCCTCACACGTATACAGCCCCGAGGCGTCAATAAGACGACCCAGCTTTTCCTGCAGCCTGACCAGGCTTTGAGAGCATGTCCGGCTACAGCGAAAGAAAAGCCCGAGCTTTCATTCATCTTTTCAAGAGCATGCTAATCTCTCGGAAAATTGATTGCAATAAGGGCCGTTTCAATTCAAGACGAGCAATGGTGCAAAGCGACAGCCTCGGCTTGCGGCAGATGGACTTAAACGCTACGGTAGCTTAACGGAAGCGCTCCAGTTCCGTGGAACATGCAAACGTATACATTGGAAACGGGGCGAGGTTCAAACCCTCCGACTCCGTAGGTACCCGGCCGATAATACTCACATGCACCTTCTGGCATTTCGGTCATATCTGGACTCGAGTTCGGGTGCTTGCTCACTGGGACAGGCGGGTCACGAGGTCATTTCTGGGGTAAAGCGGGTGGGATATTGGCATGTGAAGAGCCGCTGGACTAAACAGGGTCGTAACCAAGCGCCCGATCGTTGTCCCCCCAAGCTCGCTAGCCTCGGGGGGCGGAGCTGACATCATTTCAGAAGCGGGCAAGTGGTAAAAGAAGCTACCTAGGTACCCAGTTTAGCGCTAATGGCTAGAACGCAAACAGGAAGTTCCGAGGTTCGCCATCAGCTTTCCCTTCTCAACCCAAGTCAATGGCGATTGTTTGATCCCTTCTCTTCATTTATACCCTATTGTACATTATACTCACATTATACTCCTGCGATCGCTTACGGTGCCCGTTGTCTTGATTTCTTAAACGCAACTTTCTAGAGTCCATATCAGAAACCATGGGTGGTAAGTGTCATGCTTCGGTGCCCGTGAGACTAAGCAGACAGGCGCTGACGCAGCAACTATGACAGCCATCGACCGGTTAACACAGATCTCCGGCCAGATCTCTGGCAGCAAATCGCCGCGGGACAAGCTTTTTGAGAAGAACCCCGATGATGTACGTCCCCTCAATAACACACACCCACCACAGCGCCTTCCGAAAATCCCGGCGTACTAACCACCCGATCACTCCCGCCAGATCGTAGTAACGGCATGCCTGCGGACCGCGTTCACGAAGGGCGGCAAGGGTGGGTTTAAGGACACGCAGGCCTCGGATCTGATGGTGGGCGCTCTGAAGGGCATCATCGAGCGCTCCAAGATCGACCCATCCCTCGTGGGCGACATCTGCGTCGGTGAGGTGTTGGCGCCCGGCGGCGGCGCCACAGAGATGCGCGCCGCCGCCCTGGTGGCCGGCTTCCCGGAGACCACCGCCGTGCGCACCGTCAACCGGCAGTGCTCCTCTGGCCTGCAGGCCTGTGTCGACGTCGCGCACCAGATTAAGGCCGGCATGATCGAGGTCGGCATCGGCGCCGGCGTTGAGAGCATGAGCTTGCAATACGGGTAAGCCAAGCTATTCCCTTCTACATTCCATCATTGACCTTTTGCCACCCATCCGCCTACTGCATTCTGCGCTCCGAGACCTCAAAGATGCTGTTGGCTAACCCACTTCCCCCACCCACAGACCGCAAGCGGTGACTGAGTTCTCTGAGCTCCTAGAGTCGTACCCAGAGGCCGCCAACTGCAAGGTGCCGATGGGTGTGCTGTCGGAGGACATGGCGCGGGACATGAAGATCTCGCGGAAGGACCAGGACGAGTTCGCGGCGTCGTCATACCAGAAGGCGCTCAAGGCGCAGGAGGAGGGGCTCTTCGAGCAGGAGATCCACCCGCTGACGGTGAAGTTCGAGGACCCGAAGAGCGGCGAGACTAAGACGATCACCGTCAACAAGGATGACGGCGTGCGGCCGGGCATCACGGCCGAGTCGCTGGGCAAGATCAGGCCCGCGTTCGCCAAGGACGGGTCGATCCACGCGGGCAACGCTTCGCAGATCTCGGACGGCGCGGCAGCCGTTCTCATGATGCGGCGGTCGACGGCGGAGCGCCTGGGCCAGCCGATCCTCGGCAAGTTCGTGGCCGCCAGCGTCGTCGGTGTCAAGCCGCTGATGATGGGCATCGGCCCCTGGAAGGCGATCCCGCGCGCGCTCGAGCTCGCGGGCGGCGTCTCTAAGGACGACGTCGACATCTACGAGATCAACGAGGCCTTCGCCAGCCAGTGCCTCTGGTGCGCCAACGAGCTCGGCATCCCCAAGGACAAGATCAACCCCAAGGGTGGCGCCATCGCCTTCGGCCACCCCCTCGGCTGCACCGGCGCCCGCCAGGTCAGCACCCTCTTGTACGAGCTGCGGCGCCGCGGCGAGAAGGTCGGCGTCACGAGCATGTGCGTAGGCACGGGTATGGGCATGGCTGCCGTCTGGGTGGCCGAATAAGGCGGTCCGTAGTTGCAAGATGAAGTACGCGGGGGAAGAACTGCCCGGTTTTGCTAATCGGCAGTTGGGCTTATCGAGATGAGTAAAGCAGCCCATGATGGGACGTCACGCATTTGGTTGGGATCGCTTCAATTGGGTCGCCGTTAGGAAATAGGTACCATATTATATATATGCAACGCAAAAACAGCAATACCTCCCCTCCTTCCCATCTAGCGTACGCAGTAAGTCCGTCCTTAGCAGCATCGCTCGGAAGTGGATCGGGCCATCAGCGGTGATGGAATCACGCTGGCGCTATTCGGATGTTGGCAGGTGATGGTCGGAAGGTGAGAGAGAGACCTTCTTCATGTTCTTCTATTAAAGAAGATACTGCTAGCACCTACAATACAAGGTCTGGAATGGAATGATATAAAAATATAAGAAAAAAGTATAGAAAATTTTGAAAGATAAATCCCAGACCCGGGAATCGAACCCGGAGCTACGACCCCGCAAGCGGGCACAGGCTTCGGTTAGCGCGCCTTAAGCTACACTCACCTTGGCCTGCGTGTCAACCCGTCATGTTACCATTAACACCAGTCTGGGTCCTCGTTCATGCAGGGATCCGCATTCTCCACTTATATGGAGTCTTGGCGGAGTGGGGGATCTTCGGTACAGTTGTTGTGCCAACAAGGGTTCCGGTCCGTAGCACATGTCAGCCCTACATACTGTAGTAGTCACACAGACTCTTCCAACTAATCAATCTTTACTGAAGTACCCAACCCATATCCCCCGAGTCCTTAGGTCAATTTCCTTCCAACTAACCCTATACATAAATCTCACATACACCATATCCTCGTAGTCCTTGGTTGAATTTTCTTCTAATCGACCCTTCACAGAAATCTTTCACGACCCATATCCTCCTAGCCCACAATCTGCCATGGATCCAGACAATGCGATACATTTAGGGCTAAGAGTCCGAAACATCCTTCAGAACAGCATGCAGAAACTCAGCTGCAGATTGTTCACAGTTTCGGCGAATATTCATTACACGCTCACAGCAACGGGCGGTGCGGAGCAGATGCCCAAACCTCCCAAGGGAATTTTAACCGCAGGTGTTGTGTCTTGAGAGAGCTATTCTTGGTGAGACGACTATTGTCATGGTAATGTACAGGGGAGCTGAGCTTAAGGTTTCGATCTTTCCACGGCTCTTGAAGTCCATCCCCCAAGAATGCAGTTGCTGTTGTGAGACGAAGTGCCTATCGTGAAAAGGGTTAACTACGTATCTGTACGTCGCGGCATTTCCCGCTCAGCCTCTTCTTGACCGTCCCCGCCTCGAGGTCGCCGAGGATCGGCGCCCGTGGCGAGCAATCCTCCGCGCCCTACGAGGAGAAGTTCTCGACGAGGCTGCCGACGCCCCTTTTGCGCGCCAGCCGCACCACCTCCATGCCGACGACGAGGTCCATGAGCCCGAGCCCCACGCTCTTGTAGATGACGTTGCCATCGCGGATCCAGCGCGAGAGGTGGTCTTCGCGCTCCTCGTGCTGCAGCTGCTGCTGCGCCTTGTCGTCCTTGTCCTCCCCTGCTGCTGCGCGGCTCGAGCTCCGCTTGTGGAAGAAGCCGCGCACGCTGATGCCGCCGCCGCTGCTGCTGCTTCCGAGCCGGCCGGGGCCACCCGACACGGACTCGGAGTTGATGTCGAGTTTACCCAAGGATTCGGAAACCGATTCTCCGTCGCCTGATGAGGCGTGCGATCGCTCCTTTTCCCTGAGCTTCCGGAGCATTACTAGTTCTCCCAGCCTGTTTATCGGTGTCAGTGGTCATAACGCTCGTAGAGGAACTTTTTTCCAGGTTTAGGCAGCCATTCTGGTGGGGGACAAACTGGGAGGAATGCTCACTCAACAAGCTGTTTGGGATCCAGTCCAGCCTCGATGATCTCGCCCGCCTCCTTGAGCGCGCCATCCAGGGTATCAACGACAACGGCACCTCCTTCCGTGGCGTGCTTATGGAAGTGTCGTCCACCGCTACCGGCCCTCGTGGCCTGTAAGAGCAGCTCGCGCGGGAGTTCGCGCATCTTGGGCGTGTAGCTTCCGATAGCAACGATGAGCCTCCCCTTGCGGCGAGCCTCGTGATTCGTCAGGATCTCGGCGTCGAACAAGTCCTCCGTACTGGGCGTGCAGCAGAAGATGACGTCTGCGGCGACTAGGTTCTCCGTCTATCCCACGTTCCCGAGTCAGTAGATATCCTGCTTGGTGTGGAAATTGCCACTGACCAGCAGGTGCGGGTAGTCGCCATAACCGGGCGTCAGGACATTGAAATGCGTCGACTCCCATCCCT
Organism: Monosporascus sp. CRB-8-3; assembly: GCA_004155055.1. Taxonomy (NCBI): domain Eukaryota; kingdom Fungi; phylum Ascomycota; class Sordariomycetes; order Xylariales; genus Monosporascus; species Monosporascus sp. CRB-8-3. The sequence goes on along the minus strand of QJNZ01000276.1, from coordinate 94,410 downwards.
CACGCTCCTTCGTGACTTTCGCTACCGCATAGAACTTCTTTAGGATATCCTTCGCGTTATCACTGAACCTCCGGTTAATGATGTTCACTTGCTTGATGGTGTGGCCTCGGAGCATCAGCGCAAGTCGCACATGCCAGTATGCCTAGCTCGTGTGACGGTGTCAGTTCGAGAGTCTGATGGTTTCCTGTGGTGATTATCCCCCCTTTCGATTCAGGCCGGGAAACACAATTAAGGAGGCACCGGATACTCACCTGCAGCCCTGTTCCGAAGACAGTCAATGTCTGGACAGAAGCTCGCCTCACTAAGAGACAGGACGAGGAGAGGGCCGTCCGGAAGGCAGTCAGCGTCTTAGCATGGAGGAACCCCACGGGTGTGCCGACCGGAGAGTAAAGCGTCACGGATCCCGTGGGCGTGATGGTAGGATGCGAGGGGTTAGAATCAGGACCGGAAACTGTTACGACTGCGCGACGTCAGTAGCTGACTCTCAAGATATGCAAATGGAGTAGACGACGTTACTCAACCGACCTTTTACTGCATGGCCAGCGGCATTCGCGGATGGCATGAAGAGCGTGGTCGCACCCATGACCTTGGAATGTATCACCGTCCGCTCCGGCTGATGGACAATCTCGCCCTCGCCCCCTCCCGGCTGCCGGCCGGTTGAGTACACATAGAGCGCGGATCTGAGCTTGTCCACGAGCGTCTCCGCCTCCTCGTAGGTGAGCGATTCCAGCACGGCGCGAACCTGCTCGTCGGAGAGGATCGCCAACGACATGTTCCCCGGTTCCGGGCTCTCCGGCACTCTCTCGGAAAAAAGACTTCGGGTGAAACGTGGCACCTGGCCGGCTCGATCTCCGACCAGAAACTATTCGATGTATAACACTGAATAGTGCCAATGCAGAACGAGTGGAGGCCTGTAAGTTTTGCGACACGGCAACTGAGGCCTGCGGGATTCCTAACGACCTCGACAACGTGTTGTATCGACAAGTTCAAAGCTTTGACGAGCATTTGCGTTCAGCCCCGAGCTTGCTTCCCGGACAATGCGGCTGCCTTTTAGTCTTCCGAGCTAGCGGCGGAGTCGACTGGGGAACTGTGCAACCACCAGAAGTTCAACTTATTCATCTTAGGGATATACCCCGCCACCATTACCCGCCAGTAATGACGTGTTAGAGGGGCAATTGTACTAGGGACCCTACCTAAATTCGGTAACTAGTGTACTCTTTAGCTTGACCGGGTCAATATGTCATATTGAACTTGCCGTGACTGTAGCTTAATTAGTATTTGGCAATCCTAAATTCTTATACCTCGTACAACTTTCGATTTTGGGATAACTGCACAATCTACTACTGCGCGAGATACCATATTATTGCCATCAGAGCATTACCACAGGGGTATCCCTCGATGCCGAGGCAAAAGTTTCTACCCGGTCCACCAACAAACTATGAATACCATAAAGCACCCCTTTAAAATGGGTTCTCTACCCTCTGTTGCTCCGGTTTCGGCGCTAAGCCGCGAAGAAACATCCAGGACCACCGCGAAAAGGGGCGACGCCGAACCATAAACTGCCAAAATACTAGAGGTGGTAATAAAGTGCCCAATCTCCGCAAGACTAGACAGACATCAGCTCCCCTAAAGGACTCCGATAACGGGTCCAGCATAGCGCATGGAGGTAGTCCTTGAATATTCCAACGGCGGACTCCAACTCTTTAAGCTTCTTCATAATGGAACGCCCAGGCCTACGGATCCAAACGGGAAGTAACCCAGGACTCGCTTTGCAGGTGTGTTCCGTGTTGACGGGACACAATGGCTGACACATAGGTCACTCCCGGGCCGGCCGCGAAAACCGACAAATTCTTCACAGGGTTTTGACCATAATATAATCTGTCTGGATGATCTCGTCGATGGTGAAATCGGGATCGCCCACCATCTTATATCCCATCTTTTCGTACACTTTCTGTGCCTTGTGATTTCCTCCTAGACTCTGCACATATGCTTAGGCCCCTGCTGCCTTCCCCGGGCGATTACATAATTAATCATGTGATCGATTAAAAATGCGTTATTAAAGCTAGCTACTAAAGAAATTAATTACTATATAATTCGGTATTAGCGTTGTATTATTAAGTTTTTTTTTTATTTTTATTATTTAATATATAATAAACTTTAAATTTAACTTCGCTTACTTTATTAATTAGAAATATATTTTCTTAGCTTTTTTTTTACTAAGAGTTTATTTATTAAATTTTTAATACGAAATTAACTTATTTAATTAATTAATTCTATATATTATAAAATAACGAATTTACCGTTTTAAATATTTTATTTTGTCGGTAATTGGTGCTTTCAGGTACCTACGGCTGGTACGTCTAGGCTGCAGATACTGCCTAGGACAGCCTTTATCCAGGAATTATCCTTTGTACAGTTAAACGTATATATACAGGCGATTACCCCCAGATTTTTTTAATCTTTCCTAAAATAACTATACGTACTTTGCCAAATTGTTATATTTAATTATTATAACTGCTAATATAATAATATCTTTTAATTAATTAGCAACCGTAATACGTTAAATAAAATAATTATTTATAAGTTAAATTAATAAAAATAATATAAGATTTAAAAAAAAATCGCTTAATTAACTTAAAAAAGAATAAACGGTTAACGATAGCAAACGAACAGTAAAAACGTACCCCAAGGTAGTTCCCTGTAATCGAATAAAGCAGCTTACTTAACAAGGGCTTCGTTCTTATACGGAACAGGAAGTATACGAATAACAACCTATTTCCTTCTCCTTTCGATTAAAAAAACCCCCAAAACGAAAAATTCTACAGTAAAAAAGAAAAATAAAAGCTTACAATAAACGTAACGACAAGAAAAAAACCTGCCTTTAAAACTTTTACGGAAAAAACCTTATTACTTTAGTAACAACAATTGAAAAACCGATATAAGACTTTTATATAGAAATAATAACCCTAATTAAAATTAAACAAACTTTATACGTCCTTAGGTACTAACTTAAGTAAAATTAAGGAAAACGTTAAGGTACGAAAATATAAATATAAGTCGGTTAAAAATAAAATTAAAGATTTAAAGTTCTAATAAAAAAAAACGATATAATAAAACAAATAAATAATATCGTAAAGCAATTGTTAAACATACCCTAATTCGGGGGCGTACCTTAATAAGGACCGCTTTAATTAAAAATAACGCGGAATTCGCAAAATGCAAATACTTATAAGAACGCTTTATAAAACGTTTAAAGGACGGAAAGCTTATAAGAAACCCCTATCGCTATCGAGAACAATATAAAAAAGATTAACCCCTTAAAAAAAGGCGAAACGTAATTAAGGAAATGGTCCACTAAAAAGTTTAATCTCCCGAAAAGGGAAAAAAACGAAAAAAAAAAATTACGCAAAAAAAAAAGTATAGCACGTAAGGATCCCAACGATTTAAATGGGTCACTTTTAAACTTATTTAAAGGCTCCCGAAAACGAAAAAACCGTCGTAACAATTCCCCTAACATCCCTAGCAGCTCCTTAAGCCTTAGTAGCTTAGATAGCTTTAACGAATTAAGCGTTCGCTTAAAAAAAAGAAAGAAAAACTTTAAAAAATCTAGTAATAATATAAAATTACGTTAAAAACGTTTTAATTTCTTACTAAATAAAGAGAACTATTTAGTAAGTTAGGCTAATTAGAAACTTTAAAGTAACGTTTTAATATTTACCCTTAAAAAATTAACTATAAAAACGGAATAAAATTAAAACAGCTTAATTAATTACGCCTTACGAAAGTTATTACTAAAACGTACAAAAGGGCGCCATTAAAATTAATTACAAATATTAAAAAAAAAACGAAAATATTAAAAACCCTTAGAAAAACCTACATAACAATAAACAAAACTAAGCAGAAATCCCTTTAAAAAAAACTTAATAAAATTATATACGATAAAAAAAACCCTATATAATTCATTACGAAGTTTTAGAAATTATTACGAAAAATTAAGGGCTATAATATAAAACTCGGATTAAAAAAACAGATCACCATATTTCTCACTGTTATAAAGAACCGCGTTAATAATTAATATAAAACGATTTAATTAATGCTTAAACAGACCAGTTATTCTTTCCAGCAGCTAATCGACGACTTTAACAGCGAATTCCATAACCGTACTAACAAAAAGAAAAACGAGAAATTCCATAACGCCTAGAAAGGTAAGGGAAAAAATAACAATAATAATAACAACTCCCGAGATAACAGGCCCGCATAAAATAAAAACGGAAAGCCACTCTGTTTTAACTATAGAAAATACGGATACCTAACGAAGGATTACCCTAAGCCGCAAAAAAAAAAAAAAACGGCAAAAGAAAAAAAGAAAAAAGTAATTAACGTTAAAGCGATAGTAAATAAAACAATTAAAGTAACAGCTTTCGCAACACTTATAGCGGTAATAGGAACGAAAAGTAATTTATCCTTAATAGCTTAAGGGATTTGAATCGATTAAACGGAAAAATCTTTAACGCTTGCGTTAAAAAATAACAACTTAAAAACATTATATAATAGTATAAAAAAATAATTTTTTTAAAAAAAAAACCAGGAAACTTTAATAGTTAAATACCTTAAAGAAACTATGATAAAAAACGTTATATTTCTATATATTTATTCCTTTTACGGGAACGATTTAAATGAGTTACTTTAACACTTAAAAATAAACGATAATACTATAAATAATATTAACAACTTTGAAAAAAATATTATAATAAATGTTAAATCTAAGGGAATCGAAATTATAACGGATGGAAAACCCGTAATTGCTATTTTTATTAAAATCGTTAAGTAACTTTTAAAAAAGGTTTAATAAAAAGAAAAACGAAATTATAATCAAGTATACGTTATATATTAATAATTTCGTACTAAAAGTATTTTCCGCTCTCCTTAAAGAAAACGTAACCGTAGAACAAAATTAAACAAATAAATAAATTATAGTATCGGTTGCTAAGTTTTACCAAGCCCTAACCTTTTCGCAGATTGCCTTGTTATGCCCCTATCGACGACCATTCTTAACCGAATTCTGGACGGTTTTTGTAATCCGGAACAGCCGGATAAATTATCGTTCGTAATCCTTTAGCTTATATCGAATTAAAAATTAAATTTCGAAATTTTTAAACTTTTTACTACTTATATCTAATTTTCCTAATAATTCCTTTATACGGTCGATGTTTTTTATTATAAAGTTATCTAACTTTTAATTGCTTTTATTTATATAAATTAAATCGTATTTAAAAATTAAAAATAAAATCCGATTTTTTTGGAAAAGGTTAATTAAATCGATAGAAATATCGATATTTTTAGCTCGTTTTAAAGCTTTATTAAATTTAAGAACTTTAAAAAAAACGTTTTCCGTAAAGATTTTATAATTACGGAATACCGGTATTTTGTAATAGGAATTACCCGGCATATTTCAGCTGTTTTAATTAATAGGGATTCGAAAAAATGTCGTAAAATCGATCGAGGTTAAAGATAATTGGTCTAAAGTTCTTAGCCCTTTTTCCTGGCTGACATGTGATATTTTTAGTCGTAAAACTGGCAAAAAATCGCAAAACTATTTTATACGGACTTAAGGTTTACCGCGAAAAGCTTAACATTTTTTAAATTATTATATTCCAGGAGATTCCCTTTGCCGAACCAGTTAAAAGGCATAAGGTTTATTAAGGTCGAAATTTGTCGGTATTACGCGAATAAACCTCCCAGCCGATATTAGTCGAGAAATTAGGTATTTACGGGGACTTAATAATCGGCTTTAGGATAAGGTTTTTTGAACCGAAACGTATAATTTATTATTACCGTAAAAATTATTGATAATTGCCGTATTCGAAAATATTAAGTAAAGTATTTATCGTATTAATTATTAATATAATTATTTCGTATCTTTAGCTTAGCCTGGATAATACGGCTTGAACTTAACGACTTTATAAAAGTATTTTCCGCGAAAATATTTTATAATAAAGGAAATTATTTAAATCGTAACGCTTTAATAAACCTTAATAAAATTTAATTATCAACGATTAACGTTTTTCGAAAGGATTTTTTCTTATAATTTTACGGAAAACTGGAACTTATTATTAAGGTTTTAAACCTAGCAAACGATAAAAAACTATTAATAAGGATTTATATTAAGGGAGGTATTCGGTAAGAAAAACGGCAGTAACCTAGTAAATAACTTAAAACGCGTATTTTCGAACGCCTTTAAAAACGGAAAGGTTTTAATAACGGACGATATTATAAAAAAAATCATCCTTTAATACCGTTACCTTTATTACCTTAATACTAAACGATTAATATAAATTATTAAAAGGTTTACGGGAATAAATTTCAATTTTAACGATATAAAAAATATCCTTTATACGGTATATAAGATCGTTAGGTTTAAGCCGTATTATCTAGGCTAAACTAAAGATACGAAGTAATTACATTAATAATTAATACGATAAATACTTTACCCAGTATTTTCGAATATAACAATTATTAATAATTTTTACGGTAATAATAAATTATATTTCGGTTACGAAAAGCCTTATTCCGAAACCGATTATTACGTAATACCGACAAGCTTCGACCTTAATAAACCTTATGCCCTCTAGCATTACGGTTTAGTAGGGTGAATCTCAGACAATAACTTAGGAGACGTTAAGCTTTTCGCGGTAAACCTTAAGTTTGGTAAAGCTTAGCAACCGATAGCACAATCTATCCATTTGTTCAATTTAGTTCCACGGTTACGTCTCCTCTAGGGAGATTATACGATATATAACAAAAGAAAAATACGGAAAATATTATTTATAAATTTTTAAACGCGAAGGGAATATATAAAAAAAATTATATAATATAATGTAAGGTTAATTAAACCTATTAATAGCGAAGATAAAAGTTATTTTAATTTTTTTATAAATAACTTATTAAGTTATAAAAAGTACCATTCGTTTAAAAGTAAAAACAAAATTTAACAAAGCCTGTACGTATATATCATACGAATTACAAAACGTTTAAAAACGCTGCTATTAAAAAAAACAAATATAAAAAAAAAAAAAATCTTACGCCTTAACGGCGGTAAAAAGTTCGGCATAATAATAATTAAAAACTTTTACGCTACGGAAAATATGAAATTAATACTTTTTAATATATATAATTTTTATAAAATAAAACGCGTATAACCTTTACGTAAAAAAAATCCCTATATATTTTTAAACCTTTATAATAAAGGCAATAATATATACTATTAATAAAACAAGTTAATTTAAAGTAAAGGATATAATATTAATCGAATACTTTAAAAACGTATTCGAACCGAATAAATTATATAAACTTAATAACGGTTACCTTTAAATTCTTAGTAATAAATATATACAAAGTCGTGGGGTTTAAGCCGTATTATCCAGGCTAAGCTAAAGATACGAAATAATTATATTAATAATTAATACGATAAATACTTTACTCAATATTTTCGAATATGATAACTATTAATGGTTTTTACGGTAACGATAGATTATACCTCGGTTACGAAAAGCCTTATCCCGGAGCCGATTACGCAATGTTAATAAGCTTCGACCTTGATAAACCTTATACCCTCTAGCTGGTTTAGCAGGGGGAATCTCAATAACTTAGGAGATGTTAAGCTTTTCGCAGTAAATCTTAAGTCCGTATAAGATAGTAATAAGTATATAATTCTAATTAATTAAAATTACCGGTTTAAATTAAAAAAACTAATAATTTACTAAGTAAGACAAATATTACTAAGTTATTAAAAAATATATAATTATAAGGTATAATTATTAAAGGGCGGTAAATTATTTATAATACTATATATTATTATTTACGAAAACTTAAAAAAATTAAGTAAACCTTTTAACCTTAATAATATTATTTAATCACTTTTATAGCCCGTATAAAAACATTTAAAATACAGTTAAAAACAAGGCGTAAAAGTAAAAAATAAAAATAATAACGTTATTTTAAAAAACGACACGGATTAAAAAACTAAGTAAGTTAAGCGCAAAAAAGGACGCCCGAAAAAAACTGTCCCTAAGCTATATACCCTAAAAGCCCTAGATAAAATCTTAAAGCTAATTTAAAAACTAAAGTTAACTTTAACCTAAAAAGGCGAGGGCGAAGGAAATTTACATACTTTCTATTTTAACTTATTAACGTCTAATAACGATAAAAACCATTTTAATAACTTTGGAAACGCCGATTAGGTTATCTATAACGCTTACGAATACGAACAGATAATTAATATGTTAAATATTAATATTTATAGGTTATTTATTATTATATATAACGGCCTATTTTTAAAGGAAGTTATAAAAAGCCTAGAACGAAAGATATAGCTTAAGGTTATTTTTATAAAAACTAAGGAGAACTTTTCGTATAGAACCTTTAAGTTTACGTTTTTTAACAAGATAACTTAAAAGCACTTTATTAATATTAAATAGATATTAAGAAAGATATATACGTTTATAGGAAAATTAAATAAGTACAAGGTACGTATCTGCGCAAAAAGATTTATATAACGAAAAAAAATTAATAATAACGAAATTGCAGTAAATACCGTAAGGGTAGTATATTAGAAGATTTTAATGGCGTTAACTGCTTTTTTAGTATAGTATATATTTTAAATAAATTTTATTATTGCGTACGTAAAGGGTAAGTTAAAGGAAAATATTTATATAAAATAGCTTCTTATATTAAAAAGCATTCTAATATATATTTAAAGGATAAAGAGATATATAAGAGTTTTTTTAAAAAGGTTATTAAGTTAATAAACCTATTATACGGATTAAAGTAAGCCGGAGCTGCTTGGTAGGAAAGAGTAAAAGAAATATTCGCGAAATAAGGCTTTTAACCGTTAATTTCGGATAATGCGATAAATTATAACCTTAAGATAGGAAACGTTATTACTTTATACGCCGATAACCTTTTATTTTTCGGCCTTAATAGGTAGTATTATAAGAATATCGCTAAGAGGATTATTAAGAACGTTTTAGTTTAGGACTTGGATAATACGGATTAGTATTTAAGCGTACGAATTGTCCGTTTTTTATTAACGGAAGATATTAGGTTAAATTATTAATAATATATTAAGAAATTATTAAAGTTAATTAATTTAAACGAGATAAGAAAGGAGCCTATATTATTACTTAAAAATTACGTAAAGTACGTTATAAGATATAACGGCGTAGTTAGTAAAGAAAAAAAGTTTGAATATGCCAATTTTGTAAGATAATTTAACTTTTCGAATTGTATTAATAGATTAGATATAACGTATATAACGTTAATTTAAATAGAGTTTATAAGTAACCTGTTATTTAAATATTAGCAATGTATTAAAAAATTATCAAAATATTTAAACGGTATATTAAAAATATTTTTTCGGTACTAGAAGTTATAAAAAAATTAGTTATATTATAAATATAACAACGCAAGGTAATTCGGAAAAATAAATATAAATTTTGCAGATAATTACGAATTAGCAAAGTTTAAGATAGGTTATATATTTTTTATAGCTAGAACGTTTATTCTATAAATTTCGAAGTTATAAAATATTGTTATTATATATATTATAAAAGTAAAATACGTAAGAGTAGGAATAGTAATTACAAAAATAACTGAGATTAGAAATTTCTTAATAATGTTAAAGTTTATACTTAAAAGTTTTATTTTTATTTTAAAAGATAATATAAATGCGTTTAAATAAATAAAAGAAACGTAAATAATACGATAAAAGCGTTATATTTAAATTAAATATTATTATATACGTTATAAAGTCCAAAAAGAAATATTAATTTTTAATATGTAAAAAATAAAAATAATTTTATTAACGGATTTATGAAACCATATAATAGGGTAGATTTTAAACGGTTTATAATTAATGTAGAATGTAAGAAAATATAAGAAAAGTTAAATGATATTTAAGATTTAATTAAAGTAACTAATAAAACAATAATTTTACTAGATTCTCTTTATACGGAAAAAAAAAGGCGTTTCTTTATTAAACCTGTTTTTTGTTATTAAAAACGACAATTACGATATTTTTTTTACGATTATCCGAAAGTATCCGTTTATTTATTAATTCTAAAGTTTTAATTTCCTATAAAATTACTTATTTATATATAATTATAACTCTTTGCGTTAGGTTTTATCTAAAGGCGTTAATATTTTATATATAGCTTATAGTTAATATTTTTAAAATAACTGGAAAAAAATTTCCATTTAATAACTTTTTATAAAGGGGAACTTGAAAAATACTGATTTTAATTATTTACTCATATTGCCGTTAAAAAATAAAACCGATTTTTAAAATTATAAAACTTTTAACGTAATAAATTAACGTATATAAAGCGTTTTCCTATATTAACGCTTAACCTGGTTTGAAATATTTCGGAAGAAATAAGCCCCGTATTTTAAGACGGCTACGTAAAAACGGTAAAACGAAAAGGCCGGTTTTTTAATATAACGGTTAATTACGTAGCTTTATTTCAGATAAGAATTATAAAGATAAAGGTTTAAATCTTATATAGGTTAAAGATTTTGAAAAGAATTACGTAAATAACGTTATTTGATATAAAAGAGCGTATTAGCAATTAATGCTTTCAGGTACTTACGGCTAGTACGTCTAGGCTGCAGATATTGCCTAAAATAACCTTTGTTTAGGAACTATCCTTTATACAGCTAAACGTATATATAAAGGCGATTGCCCTTAGACTTATTTAGTTTTTCGTAGAATAACTATGCGTACTTTACTAGATTCCTATATTTAATTACTGTAACTGTTAATAGATAATTATAATTAATTATATATAAATTGTTAATATCTTACAGGTATATTTTTATTATTCGAGATTTTTTTTAATATAATTTAATTAATTTGTTTTATATAAATATTTATAATAAATGTTAATTATTAAAATTTTAAATTTTTTATATATATTTTTTACTTTTTAAAAATATCTTTTTGTTTTATTCTATCGTATTTCGTAAATATTTATTTAATATATACTAAATAATTCATTTATCTTTAAATATTATATTTAACGGGTTTTTTTATATATAATTAAAACCTTTTTCTCTTTACGGTTGTTCATATACCGGATAATACTTTTTATAATTTACTTTTATAAGGTTATTAGATTTAAGCCGTATTATCTAAACTAAACTAAAGATACGAAGTAATTACACTAAGAATTTATACGATAAATACTTTACCTAATATCGTCGAATACGGCATTTATAAATAGTTTTTATAGTGATAATAGATTATACGAATAAGTTAATATATATATAGGAATTTTTTAAATTCTTTTTAAATTAGAAATATAATTAATAAGATTAAATTTAAATTTAGAAAATAAGTAATTATACCGTTTTTATAATTATAACAATATAATAATCGATTATATTATTATGTATTAAGCGTTTTAAGTATATTTTTTATGAAAAAAAGTTATATATTAATTTTTTTAACCATAATAATTATAAAAATCATTCGGATTTAATTAATCGGAACGATTTTTTTACTATAATAATATAATTACCGTATATATTATTTTATTATTTAAGGTTATTAAATTTAAGCCGTATTATTTAAATTAAACTAAAAATACGAAATAATTACATTAATAATTAATATAATAAATATTTTACCTAATATTTTCGAATATAGTAATTATTAATAGTTTTTACGGTAACGATAAATTATATTTCGGTTGCGAAAAGTTTTATTGCGAAGCCGATTATTAGGTAATGTCGATAAGCTTCGACATTAATAAACTTTATGCCTTTTACCTAGTTTAACAGGAGGAATTTTAAATAATAATTTAGGAAATATTAAGTTTTTTGTAATAAACCTTAAGTCTGTATAAAATAATTACTTTACGATTTTTCGTTAGTTTTACGATTTTTTTTAATTTCGATTAATTTTAAAGTATTTTTTTAAACTTTTATTAATTAAAATAATTAAAATATACCGGCTAAATCCGAATATAAAATCCGAATATTCCGTATTTCCGGAATTTCGACGAAAACGGTTTCGATTAAATTACCCGATTTAAATAAAATAATCGGCCGAATAAAATATATCGATACTTTTATCGATATCAATAACTTTTCCGAAAAAAATCGGGTTTTATTTTTAATTTTCGGATACGATTTAATTTAAAACGGCGGAAATAATCGATTTTTGCGACAATTTATATTAAAAAACATCCGGCTTGTAAAAGAGTTACTGGTAAAACTGGAAAATAACAATAATAAATTTAAAAACGTCAAAGTTTAATTTTTAAATCAATATAAAAAAATTACGAACGATAATTTATCCGGTTATTTCGGATTATAAAAACCGTTTAAAATTTCGTTAAAAATAATTATCGATAAAGGCATAACGAGGCAATCTATAAAAAGGTTAGAATTTAATAAAACTTAGTTATCGATAATATAATCTATTTATTTTTTTAATTTAGTTCTACGGTTACGTCTCCTTTAAAAAGAACTATTATCTTATTATAAACTTTTTACGAATAATTTTATATAAAAAAATTTATTTAATTATTTTTTTAATCGTACGAATTATAATTATTACGTTATAATTATAAAGGTATTACGTTTAAAAGGTTTAAATTAATCGAAATTTTTTTTTAATTTTTTAATATTTTAATTAAATTAACCGTAATTAAGGAATTATATATATAATTAAAAAGTTCTTATAAAGCTATATATAACTGAATTTTATTTTTATTTTTTAATTATTTATTATTATTAATTTAGAATAACGGAGTTATTAAAGATATATGACGATAATTAATAACAATAATTAACGGTTAGATTAAAGAAAAATCCTTTAATTTAATAAAAAACGCGATATTTTATAAAAAAATATATAGGTTAAAAAAAGGGGGAAAGATTAAAAGTAACTAAGTATTAGATTAAGAGCAATAACTGTATATAACAGTTTTAATAAAGTTTTTTCGAATATGGGAAAATTGTTAATTTATATATGGATTTAAAAGAAATTAAATATTTTAAGAATTATTATAAAATATTTTTAAATTAATAAATTTTTATTACCCTTTAATTAAACGCCTTATTTTTAACGTATAATAAAATATTAGTACCAAACCTTTTAAGTTATAAAATTTAATAACTAAATAAGAAATATATAATAATTTTTATATTAATTAATTCGTATTTTTAATCGCGATTTATTGTAAAAAGTAAAGTTCATTTCGGGCGTAAATATAAATAAAGCTGTTAATCTTAGTAGAAAACGATAGTTTAAAGGTTATAAAAATTATTATTATTATTTTAAAACGTATAATCTTTTATAAAACGTTAATTTTTTTAAACTTCTTTAAATTTCTTAATTTCTATAACTTTTTTAAAGTTATTAATTTTTGTTATCCTAACCCTTCCGTATATATAAATTTGTATAGTTATTTCGGCCGAAATTATCAAATCCCGTTAATTAAGATCTTTAAATAAATTACTTTTTATTTTTTCGCTTTTAAATTATTAAATATTATAAAATTTATTTCTTTCTCAAGTACCGTATAAATTATTAGGAAATGAAAAGTTCTAATATTGTCCGTAAAGTTATTAACGAAATAATTTATTACCTTCTTTATATCTTTAAAGCTCTATACCCGATTAAAACTATAAAAACCTATTAATATAAATTTATTTTTAATCCCTTTCTTTTTCGAAATCTTTTAGTACTTAATTAAAAACGGTATCGTTTCCGTAATTTGTAACGAAAATACCGTAAACTAGAAATTTATTCCTTTATCGTTCGATACGTTTATATTAATATCAAAATCGGATTTATTATTTTTCGCCTTAGTTTTAAAAAGTATTGTCCTTTTTACGGTTTTATTATTATTATTTTTCGAAATTATGCTTTTATTACTAACGTTATCTTTCTTAAGTAAATCGGATTTATTATTAATTTCCTTAATAAACTTTTTCGTAATTATTTTTTTAATAGAAACGGTACGATATAAATCCTTATTCGCGAAAAGCTCTTTATAAAACAAAGCTGTATTAAGATTTTTCTTTAAAATAACCTTTTATTTTTTTTCGGGTAAAAAGGGATACTTTTTTTAATATTTTCGTTACTGCTTATTTCGAATAGGATTGCCGCCAAATATTATATTTACCGCTTCTTTTTTTTTATATATTTCACCTCTATCGTATTCCCTTTTTATAGCTAATTTTTAATATATAACTATATATTAACGGTTAAACGTTTAATTATACATTTATTTTTTACTATATAAAAAAATGAAATTTTATAAAACCTTTAATAAATTTAACGTTTTATCGCATTCGAAAACCTAACCCTCGTAATCGTAATGTTCTTTTTTTTTGACTTTTCTTAAACGTTACGTTTTTATAAAACCATTTATAAATTCCTTTTAAACTTTTTCGTAAAACATTTCCTTACTTGTTAACTAAGCTAATTAAATATTAAATTAAGTTATAATTCGTTAAAAAGGATAATAATAATAATTTCTCCGTTTATATTATTACGAAAAAAACTAAAATCCGGAAATATAATCGTAAAATTCTTATTATCCTTTCCTTAAACGGCAAAAACGTGAAATTAAAACGAACCTATCTTTTTTTTAAAAAGAAATTAACGTTACGAAATTATTACGAAATAACTAAAGTAATTATAAAATATAATTTAACGCCAGTTTGAAAAAGTTATAATATTACTACTTATATATATAAATAACATTAACTAAAAAAGCGGTAACTTTTTCAAGTCTAGGCTCTGGAATAAATACGAATATTACATTATAAGTCCCCAGTTTTATTATATGTACTAATATATACGTTGTTATTAGGCCATTAGTCCCTTAAGCCGTTGTCGTTTAGGCCCTAAGGCTGTGATCGACAACGCTGTTAAGGGCATAAATTAGTGGCCTAATAGCCTATTAACTACTACCTTTTAGCAGAAAAGACTTAGTTAAAATGTTAAATACCGAATTTAGCCCATTTTATATATAGCTTTCGTAATAGCTGTTATAAATAAATTTTTTATATTTAAAGTAATATATCTATTCGCCCGTAGTTATCGGAATTCCTAGAATAATTTAAATTAATAGTAAAAATTAACGAAAATAGCATTTTTTAAATAATTATTAATAATAATTATTTAAAAAGCGCCATTTTCGTATTATAAAGTTATAAAATGTTAAATCTATTAATTCGAAGTAATTTTTATCGTTATAAACCGTAAAATATAAAATGATTTCTAATTTAAGAACGTATTTAGATTATAGCGATTATTTTCGTTATTATACGAGTTTTACGTATATTGTAAAAGGTTAAAATAAAAAAAGAAGGATCGGCGATATTTATTTATAATAAAAAAAAAGCTTATAATTCGGAAGGTTCTGAAATTTTACGAAAGTTTGCGGAAATAATTTGAAATAGCTTAAATCGGAAATTTAAAAGTTTTTTGCGTATAACGAAATTTTAATTTTTCCTATTATTATAATACTTTTAAAATTATATTAACTTTAATAATACCCGTTATATTTCCGTTATTTAAAAGTTTATAATCTTTTTATATATTATAATTTTTAACGAAACGTAAAGGAATATAATTAATTGGTTTTTTATTTCGTAAAATATTATTTATTTTATTATATAACGTATTACATAAGCGAATGGGATATACAAGCGAACGGGACACTTTTTTAACTATTTTAACCATTTATCTTTAATTATTTATTTCTTAACGTTAACGTTATAAAATATCTTACGAAAAAAACGAAAATAAACCTAGCGGTTTAAATTAAAAAATAAAACCCGAAACTTAATTATAAAAAGCTTGGTTTTATTTATAATATCTTACATTTTATTTTAAAAACGCGATTTAACGGGAAACGCGCCCAAACCAACATTATCTTTAATTTGCGAAAATTAACGCCGACCGAAAAAAAATCGATTATCGAACGAATCCTTAACCAAAATACGTAAGTTTTTCCTATCCGGCTTTAATATATTAAAAATATAGCAAATTTACTGCTTACCTAATACGTTATAATACGTATCGGGATTAATTAGGCATCTAATTTTGTTAAACGGCAAAAAAAACTTAAATCGTATTTAAATCGAAAAATAAATTATTAAAAGGTTTTATACGAAAATTTAAAGGTATTTCGTAAATAATTTAAATTTATTCGGGTTATAATCGTAAAATACGGTATTACAAAAAAGGATATTTATAACTTCGACGAAACAAAATTTTTAATAGGTTTTTTTATAGTAATAAATATGGTAATTATAAGTGCCGAAAAACGTGAAAAACTTAAATAAACGTAATAAAAAAATAGGGAATAATTTACAGTAATATAAGCTGTTAATTTTTAAAGTTAGGCCTTGCCTTTATTTATTATCTTTACCGGGAAAAACCACCTTTTTCGCTGGTTCGCCGATAACCCACTTTTATCCAATTAAAGGATTGTTATAAGTAAAAACGGCTGGACGATAAATAAATTAGGTTTAAAATGGATTAAATATTTCGATAAATATATTAAAATACGTATTAAAAGTTCGAAACGTTTCCTTATTTTCGACGGTTACGAAAATTATTATTCGATTAAATTCGAAAATTACTACAAAACTAATAATATTATTATATTTTATATACTTACCTATTCCTTTTATTAACTTTAACCTTTTATCGTATCTTGTTTTTCCGTATTAAAACGTACTTATTCGTTATATATCGAAAATCTTATATAACGTTACGTTACTTATATTACCAAAAAAGATTTTATCGCCGGCTTTTACAACGCGTTTAAAATTGCCATAACAACCGATAATATTAAATCCGGATTTATAAAAGTAAGATTTATTTTATTCGATCCTAATTACGTTTTTTCCGAATTAAAAATTTTAATTATACCTATACTAACAGTTTCTTTACTTACCTTTATTAATTCCGTTATTTCCTTACCTGCAAAAATCTCTAAAAATATTATTAAAGCAACTTAACGGGGACGTTATTTACAAAGAAAAATTAGAAATTACTAGGGTAGCTCGCCGATAAAGATAGTTAAATCGGTTAAGCTTTTAATAAAAAATAACCTGTTACTTTTACATAAAATTACTTTTTTTCGGAAAGAAAACGGCTACCTTCGTAAAACGAATTACATCCTCAGTAAACGCCGGAAAACCAAAAACATACGTCTCCAAAAAAAAGGAACGCTTATTATAAAGGAAGTAAAGGCTTTTATAACTAAAAAGGAAGGTAATAATAAGTAATCGTAATTAATAAAGGTTAAAAATAATCGTTATAAAAAGGTTTAAACGAAGGAACGGAAATATAACGTTTACGGCAAGCCCAGATATAATACGCGTATTTATAAAGAAGTAATAAAGACGTCTAACGATAAGAAATCTGCTTAGTTTAAATTAATTTAAAACGTTATAGTTATTTTATTTAAAGTTTTTATTAAAATACGCGAAAAAGTGTTCCGTTCGCTTGTATATCCCGTTCGCTTATATAGTACGTTATTAGTTTTTTAAATATATAATAATATTTTTCCGTATTTTTGTAAAATAACCGAATATAAAACATTTTACGTTTTCGATTAAATTAAATTTCAAGTTAAAATAATTTAACAGGTATATTAAGGTAATTAATAATATTTATTTTTACGTTTTAATTAGGTAAAATAAATAATACGGATAATAAAGTCGTAAAGGTTTTATTTTATAAAATATATTTGTAGTTATAAGGCGTAATAAAATTTTTAGTTACGTATTAGCCGGTGTTTAAAGTTTTATATATAACTTTAAATTTTTTACGGATATTATTTTATAAAGTTAAAATACCGCCGGGTTAGTTTTATATAGTTAATAGTAGTTTCGGCAGTTAAACGGGAATTATCGTATTTTTCCCGGTAATTAAATATTATTTTTAAAAATAACGGTTAAATTAGGAAGGATTATAAATAATAAAGGAATTATATAATTTACGTTATTTAAGAATTAAAGTTATTATAAAATAAATATTCGGTATATTAAAAAAGAAATTTAAGATTATACGGTGTTTTACGTTCGAATATGGTTTAATATTACAAGTTCGATTTGTATATATTATGTGTGCTTTATATAATTTTATCAAAAAAAACGGCAAAAAGGATACAGATTAAAAATAAGAAATTACAAGAGTTAAGAAAATTATTTTCGAAAAACGGCGTTAACGGGCTATTTTAAAATTAAACGGAAAATTTCCTTATAATATATAGTAGCGGATAACCTTAAAACAGTAGCGGAATTATTAATAATATATAACGATAATTTCTAACGATAATTAATAGTTAGATTAAAGAAAAATACGTTAATTTAATAAAAAGCGTATTATTTTATAGAAAATTATATACGTTAGAACAGTAAAGGAATTAAAAATAACTAAATATTATATTAGGATTAATAACTATATATACAAGGTAAAATGCCATTATGGTATCTAGCTATATATATATAAGCTGATCCGTTTACTATATACATGTATATAAATAGTTCTATATAAATGCGACCGGGGAGCACCTTTTTAAAACCCGTTTTTTTTAGCTAAGGGCCGGAAAAACGTAATACGGGTTATGTAATACGGTAATTAACGATAAATATACCCGATTAATTAATTAGTTCTTAACGCCTTTAATCGTAACTGGTTTCCAGTTATCCCTTAATTGTCGCCGACATGGTAACGGAGCCGAAGCCCTAATTGGTTTAGCTCCTTTTAGGCTGGCGTTATTTAAAGGAACGGTGGCCCAAGCTGGATTTAAACTAGTTATCTTTTAAGATTAACCGAAATAGGGTGCCCAAGCCTGTTGTAATTGAAAGAGACACCCAGGCTCGCAACCACTGAGTTATTAGGCTAATAACTATATATAATAATTTTAATAAAGCTTTTTTTAATACAGAAAAACCGTTAATTTATATATAGATTTTAAAGAAATTAAATATTTCGAAAATTATTATAAAATAACTTTTTATTTGCAAAACTTTTATTTAAATATTTTTAATTTAATAGGCCGTTATAACCCCTTTAATTAAGCCCTTTAAGGCCTTTTTTTTTTCAGTATATAATAGAATTTAATATTAAGCCTTTTAAACGATAAAGTTTAATAACGTAATAAGAAATATATAATGATTTTTATATTAATTAATTCGTTTTTTAAAAACGATTATAATATATATTTTTAATTATGATTTATCGTAAAAGAAAAAGTTAATTTCGAGCGCGAATATAAGTAAAGCTGTTATAATAATTTTAAGATTTATAAAACGTTAATTCTTTTAATGATTTTTTTACTTTTTTCCATTTTTATAAATTTTTTATAACGATTAGTTTTCGTTATTTTAATTTTTTCGTATATATAAATTTATATAGTTATTTTAGTTATTATTATTAGATCCCGTCGATTAATATTTTTAAGTAGGTTACTTTTTATTTTTTCGATTTTAAACGGTTAAAAATTACAGGGTTTATTTTTTTCTAAATACCGTATAAGTTATTTAAAAATTAAAAACCTTAATATTATCCGCAAGGTTATTAACGAGATAATTTATTTATTTTTTTATATTTTTAAAGCTTTGTATCCGGCTAAGATTTTGAAAGCCGTAAAAACTTATAGCGATAGTTTTATTTTCGTTTAGGTCTTTTTTTTTTAAGGCTTTTGCCGTTTAGCTAGAGGTGGTATTATTTCCGTTAATTACGACGAAGGTACCGTGGGTTATGAGTTTATTTTTTTTTATTGCCCGATAGCTTTGCGTTGATATTAGAGTCGAATTTATTAGTTTGCGTGCTGGCTTAAGAGGGTTTCGGTTTTTTTGTAATTTTATTATTGTTTTTTCTCGAAGTTATATTTTTATCGTTAACGTTATTTTTGTTAGGTAGATCGGATTTATTACCGGTTTTTTAACGAAAACGGTACGATATAAGTCTTTATTAACGAGAGGTTTTTTGCGAAGTTACGTTACGTTAAAAATTCTTTTCAAAATTGTTTTTTATTTTTTTTTCGGATAAGAAAGGGAATTTTTATTTTTATTTTTTTATTATCGTTTATTTTAAATAGAATTGCTATTAAATATTACATTTATCGTTTTTTTTTCTATATGTTTTACCTTTATCGTATCCCTTTTTTATTATTAATTGTTAATGCGTAACTTTATTTTAATAATAAGATTTTCGTATATAGGTTTTAAAACGGTAAGGCGTTTAATTGCGAATTTGTTTTTTGTTATATAGGAAAAAAGTAAGGTTATAAAGATTTCGGTAGATTTAACGTTTTATCGTATTCGAAAGCCCGAGCTTTTTAAGCGTGTTTTTTTTTCGGCTTTTTTGAAAAGTTATTTTTTATAAAGCCGTTTATAAGTCCTTAACTTTTTTAAATTTTTTCGTAAAGCGTTTTTTCCGGCCTTAATTAAGTTAATTAGGTAATAAATTAGGTTGTAATTTGTTTAAAAGAGACGACGGCGGTAATATATTTTTAACGATAATTTTTTTATTTATATTATCGCGAACGAAATCGGAGTTCTTAAATACGAATGCAGAATTTTTGCTATCCCTTCCCCGAACGGCGGAAACGTTTAATTAAAAGGAACCTATTTTTTTTTCAAGGGATTAACGTTATAAAGTTATCGTTACGAAGTTATCGTTACGAAGTTATCGTAACGAAGTTATTATATAGCAGCTAAAGGGGCTATAAAGAAAAGCTTTAAAGCTAGTTAAAGAAATCGCAATATTACCATTTACATATATAGATAATGTCAGTTAAAAAGCGGTAACTTTTTCGGGTTTAGGCCCTGGTATTAATACGAATGATATATTGTTAATCTCCAGTTTTATTATGTGTACTGATAAATACATGGTTAATAGGTGTCAGATATAAAGGACATCAATTATA
Organism: Monosporascus sp. CRB-8-3; assembly: GCA_004155055.1. Classification (NCBI taxonomy): domain Eukaryota; kingdom Fungi; phylum Ascomycota; class Sordariomycetes; order Xylariales; genus Monosporascus; species Monosporascus sp. CRB-8-3. The sequence continues at coordinate 73,441 of QJNZ01000276.1, read as the reverse complement.
TTGTTATATTAGGCTAACTTACGTATATTTCTCGTACGCGTACAGCTTTTAAGTAACCTAGTAACGGAATATATATTTTCCGATTAAAAGGACCTTTTCCGTATATAAGGTACGTTTAGTACCCCCTGTTAATTAATATACCCCTTTATCGCCTTAAAATATTTATAGCGTTAATTATTATATATTATTACGTTTTAAAACTATAATTTTTTATTTAATTTCTTCTTCGGCAATTAAATCCTTTTAATTAATTAATTCCTTTTTTAAAACTATTCGCAGCGTATTTTTTTGCCGTTCGAGGGCTTTTATAATATTTATTAATTTTAATTGCTTTTTAAAATGCCTAAATAATTTACGTAATAAGGCTTTAATTAGTTTATTAATTAATATATTACCCGTAAACGTATAATCTATTTTAATTAAATCTCTTTTTACGGCTTTTCGTAATTAGTAATTATATATATTTACGTACCGTAGTTTCGTTTATAATAAAGTAACGTTAGCGTTAATAAGCCGTATTGTTTGTTAATTATCGTACTATATATTTAACGATTTAATATTTAAAATAACTCCTAGCTTTTTAATTAATCGAAAGCTAAATAAAGTTTTTTTTATAATTTATGTAAAAAACAGCAACTCCGTTTCGGTTGTAAAAATAATTATTATATCTTATTTATTCGCCCGTTATTTTATTATTTTTCCAAATAATTTTATAACGTAAACTTAAAAACTTTTTCGATCGATTGTATTATTTACGAAAAAAACGTTATTTTAAATATCTAACGAATTTTCGTTTTCGAATTATAACGTTAAGGTTTTAGTTCCGATTAGATATAATATAATTCGATTAACGGCTTTGTAATATACGTCGTTAGGGTTAAGGTTAAAACGGGCAAATCGGAATACGGTAAAGGATATATCGGATCACGTATTAATTATTACGTATAAAATAAAACCGATTTTTTTCTGTTATTTATTAATAATACCTAAATAAGCTAGATTAAAATTCGGTAATAACTCGACGCTTATTATTAACGTATTTAAAAAATTATTTAAACTTTTTTTAAAAATTAAGTTAACTAACTTATTTATAAAATCGGATTAAAATAACCAGATTTTTCTATTAGGCCTATATTTAATTATTTCGATATTAAAGAACTATTATAAGTCCTTACACTCTATAAAAATATACCGTTTTTAAATTTACTATATTACCTAATTAATAAGATCTTAATTTTTTTTTTACGATATGTTATAACGATATCGTTTACGAAAAAGAAAATAAGCATTCCTTAACAAGTAAAATAACAAGGTTTATAAAGAACGGGGTTAAGTCCTAATTTTATAAACGTCCCGGTAAAATCTTTTTACTATAATAATAGCAACTCCTTTAAACTATATAAAGCCTTTTTAATTAGAAGCGTTTTTCTATATTAAAAATACCCTGGGGATATCTTTATATATATTTTATAAGGTAAATTAACGTTAACGAAAACGTTAATAACGTTATATTATTTAAGCTTTAAATCGAATCTAGCTACCGTAATAATTAACGCTTTAAACAATTTTCTAGCTAAGGTAAATATATATATATTACTATAAACGGTTTTAAATTATTAATTGCTTTGTATTATAAAACGTACTTTATATTTCTATAATTAATTATATTTATTAAATTTGTAAATATATATTTATATATATTCTAAAACCTATTTCCCTTTAGCAAAAAATTAATTAACTATTTTCTAAAATTATATTTTCTTATAATTTTACAAATAAACCTTTTCGGTTTTACGAAATATCTCCCTTAACGGGTATATATTTAGCTTTTTATAAATTCGTAACGGTAATAGTAAATTACGTTTATATATCCGGTTTAATAACTTAAATATTTTTTTATATAATAAAATATTAAAAAAATTTAATTAAAATAACGCATATTTCGGGTAATTAATTTTCTTAAATTTTGTAATTTACCGGCCGGTTATCGATTGTATTTACGAAATAAGTTAACCGTTCTATATTAAAAACGGCTTTTTATACCTTATAATCGTAATACGGCTTAAACCAAACGACCTTGTATACCTTATAATCGTTTCGAATAATATTACCTTAGTACGGAACATATAGGAAATTTATGTTTACAACCCGTAAAATATTTTTATTTTTTACCGTTATATTAAATTAAACAACTTAATAAAAGCTTAAAGTTATTTTTATTTTTTTTGTCGGTATATTAATCGTAATAAATATTAAAATAAATATTAATAACGGTAATAATTTAAGAGACGGAAATAATTCGAATATAGTAATCGTATAAAGGTAATTAATTTAATACGAACAGGCTTGTTTTTCCTTATCCCGTACGTTTTTAACGCCTATATTATTCTGGAACTATCCCTTTTATCTAACCGGTAACTAAATTATCCCGTTTAAGTTTTTATCTTCCTCTTAAATATATATATATAAATAACTTTAGGCCTAATTAAGTAACTTTATTTATCGCAGTAAATTCTATAACTCATTTTTCGTAACGTAAAAAAAATCGTTTTTTAAATTTTTAATATTACTTAAAAAAATAGCCTTTTCGTTAAACTATACGTTTCGAATAATAATAACTTTATTAATTAACGGGTTTCAAATCTCGTAAATATTCGTAAATCGTTAATCGATAAAAAAACTAATTTATATTTTAAGATTTAGCTTTTAAAATTTCCGTTCTTTCTTTATAGCAGTAATTATTATAACGTAAACTATATAACCGTATACTTATAAATAAACTTATTAAGATTTCCGATTAAGTATTATAATACCATCTTTATATACTAGGTAAATATAATAAATTTCGTATAAGTTTTACTAAAAAAATACGTATTTAAAGATACCATTATATAAATATATTGTTACTTTAAAAAATATATAATCAAAAATAAAAATAACTTAACGCTATTTTGCATTATAATTATTTTTTGTTTAATTATACCTTTTAAACGTTTTATACTTTTGTTCTAGGCTTACATATACGGTACTAAAAGTTTAAGTCTAATATTAAAAAAACGATTATAATATATTTCTAAATAAATAATTTTTTAAAATGTCGTTATCGTATTCGATTACCTATAAAAAAACCTTATCCTAATTTTTTAAAACTTTTAGGAAGTATCGGAACGTATTAATTAATATATCTTAAATAAAATTTAAATACTTATCGGTAACGAACATAATGTATTTATATTTTTTAAAATTTTCTTCGAAATTTATAAAATCGATAACGATTTTTTATCTTAATTAGGAAATTCCTTTTTTCGGTTTGTAACGTATTTACCTCTTAGCCTTTACCTTACTATATACTTAGTATTCGATTATTATAAAACCCTTTAGGCGGATTTTTTTTATATAGGACTATAGCTAAACGATTATTTCGGGTTTTAAATAACCTAATCTCAGGTATTATATAATACCGTTACCGGTCCGTAATAATTTTATTATTTATAAATTAACGTTTCGTTTGTATATTATAAAGGTTACGTAAATAACTGTTGCGTTAATATTTTCGATAATAAATTAATCGAATTTATTTATTAACGTAATAATAACTTAATTATATTTATTTCGAATAAAATTATTAATTCCTTAATTATCTTATTAATACTTTTTTTTTCGGAACTGCCGGAAAAATACCAGGTTATATGCAAAATTTTCGTAATAAGTTACGTCGTATAAACGTAACGTTTTTAGACTTTTAAAGCTTTAAAGTAATATATTTATTTTTCCGTATCCTTTAATTAGGACAAAATTATTCCTTACGTATATTCCGTTATTTTAAATCGTTAACTTATAATTCAGGAATTTATTGATAAAGTTAAAAATATATATCGTAAATTTTAAATCCAAAATAAATAAATTTCTTAAAGGGTAAAACGAAACGTTTATCGTATTATTTTAATTAATAATTAAAGAATTTGCAAAAATTCATTTTATTCCTTTTAAAACTTAATCGGTCTTTTAAATATTTTTTTTAACAAAAAGTTAATTTTTTTAAGAATTAATTAAAGTTAATTTGTTAATAAATTAACTTCAAAATTTTATTACTAAAGCGGAAAATAATTAAGGCCTTATTAAGAAATATATAATAATATCAAGGTAACGTATAATAAAGGCTTAAATAAACCTTGTAACTTATATCTTAAATATTTAACTCTTTACGTTTTCGCTTATTAATAGTTCGGTCTAAATATAAACCTTTATAACTACCTCGTTTCGACCTACGTCCTAGAATTCTTCCCCGTAATTAAAATTAATATTTTTAATTGCTTCCTAATTAAAATCGTCCTTATTAAAAAAATCTATAAAAGTTTTATAAAACGTAGGAAACGTTACTTTAATATTTCGTAATATAAACGGTAATTAAGTTATAATCCAATAATTTAAAAAGTTAACCGTTATTTTTTAGTAATTAATCGTACCGTTTTCGATTTTAACTTTTCTTATTTTTTAAAAAGTTATCATCTATACCCGACAATAAAGGTTAATATTATACATCAGTCGTTAACCTATACGGTCGGTATTTTCGTTTTTAGGATATTATATCGTTATCTTTAAATTATAACTTTTTGCCATTTTATAATCTATTCGTTTAATTTTTTCGTTAATTTCGAAATTTACTTTAGTTTTTTGCGATATTTCCGTTACGTATTAGTTAAGAACTTATTATCGTATACTTTGTCGGATTTAACTAAATTAACGTATTATTTTTATAAGTTCTTTCCTTGAAAAAAATTCGTTTTTTTAATCGTTAGAAATATTAACTTTAAAATTTCTTTCGTAAAATCGTTAATTATTTTATAAAAAATTTCGTATTTTCGATTTTTGTAAATATATATCGCAAAATTTTAAGTATAAGCTTATTTATTTTCGGTAATTATCTTAAAGGTATTTATCGGATAGCTTATATAATCGATTTCTTTAACGGTTTTTTAAAAAAAATATAAATATAATTAAGGAACCGTTTAAGGTATTATTCCGTATTATATATCGGATTCGTCTCTTTAAATACGAAATTATATCGGGTTTTATAAATTCGATAGGCCATAAAATATTATAATTAAAATTGATATAATGTTAAATACTAAACGCGTACGCTCTAAATTAAAATTCGCCTTTAAATCGATGTTAATTTTTAAATTTCTTATAAATAATGGAAAACGTTAATAATACCGATATTATTATAATTAATAAAATATACGAATTATTATTATTAATATATAGCCTATATCGTCTTAGTAATAGTTAATCAGTTAATAATAACGCGAATTAAGCGAATAAAACTTTTAATTGTTAGATATAAGGGATATTAGTTATATTATTATATTAAGCTAACTTGCGTATATTCCTCGTATGCGTACAGCTTTTGTATAGCCTAGCAACGGAACATATATCTTCCGATTAAAAGGACCCTTTCCGTATATGGAGTACGTTTAGCACCCCCTGCTAGCTGACAATAGGCCATTAGGCCGTTAAGAAATTGTCGATCACAGCCTAAGGGCCTGAACGACAACGGCTTAAGGGACTAATGGCCTAATGGCCAGCTACTTCGCACGGGTCAACAAATAGCTTGAAGTCACTCGAAAAAGTCGATGGCAAGTTAATGGCGTTTCCTAAGCGACTGTTTATTACAGTCGCTTTAGAAGCGCCACCATTTTTTACCATTTTATGCAATGTTTTTGTTATCGACCTATTATTTACCTTTTTAAGGCAAATAAGCGAATTTTAGCGGAAGTTTAATAAGGACCCATTAAAAGATATATTTTATTTGGATCCATTATTTCTACGGGGCAACGGCTAAGGATTTATCAGAGCAAATATTTTAAAGCGGGTGTGGCGGTGTCGATGTTGGTGTCATTAGGCCATTAGTCCCCTTATTTTTGCCCTTAAGCCCGTTGTCGTTCAGAGCCTAAGTCTTAATACGCGGATAAGTTTCGAAGCAGGCCCTGCGCATATGTCACATTTCCGCTGTCATTAGGCAAGCCACTTCCACTCGCGTGGGCAAAATCGCGTTCACCCTCTATGCATTCTTCGCATGCGCAGGGGTCCAGTCCGGGCTGAGTAGCGAGTCTATGGCTTATGATGGCGATGATGGTTGTGGGGTGATGCCAGGCTAACGTGGCGTGTCCAACGTGTCTCTTGTACCAGGATTCAGCTCAGGTCAAAGCAACAGCAGCTCGGGACCACCTCCAGCAAGGGAAATCGTGGACGACTAGATTCGTCTCAGACAATGGACTATTAAATCAAGGTCGAGGAGTGATCTTTCATTTCGACCATACTTAATTTAGTAAATTTCCACGGGCAACACATGGGCGCGAACGTTCCAATACAGCTGTCATAATGTATAAGAGCTATGAAGCGTGCTTTTTCTTATGAGAAATGCTGAGTGGCCTAACGAATCGTAACAGTTCTTGTCGTCATAATCCCTTGCTCGCTGTCATTATCCTCGCCGCACGGGCTCGCATCCCAAGAGTCATGCACAGCCTCGACTGTTGTAGTGCCTGTGATGACGGTGGTAGTTCCCTCGCCGCGCGGGCTCGCATCCCAAGGATCATGCACAGCCTCGACTGTTGTAGTGCCTGTGACGACGGTAGTAGTTCCCTCGCCGCTTTTACCCCTTTTTACCCCCATTCGTGATAGTATGTTGAATTCTACGTCGTCATCCCCACGCCCACTGCCGAACCGAGCGTAGTACCGGTTGCGACGCTTTGGTGTATACGACCTGCTCCTTGGTACATTGGGGTCTGATTGGCTCCCGGTTTGGCTATTGCCCAGGAGTCTGGGGGCTACATGGGCCGCGAAACGGCGCAAAGTGGGAACAGAGCCGCAAACTATAAGAAGGTTTCCTTCGATTAAACTATATATATGAGAAATAAGAGCGCGGAGTTAGTGCATGAAGTCGGCCAGAAACATAGACAAGGATGCAATAAACTTACGTCCAAAGGCTTAACGGACATATAACCCAGGTAATGTCCGGATCCGTGAATAATACGGATAGGCAAGTTGCTCGCACGATCGCAGTAATGACGGTTCTATGCGGCCTTGTTAGCGAGAGCGATCTATATACAACCCCTAACATAAGGCAGCCTAGAACTTACAGAGATCCGATCCCGAAAACGCATACGACACCGATTTTCTGCACTAAACGCATTTTAAGTCCATATAACATAGGAAGCGGTAGTACGAATAGTGCGATATCCGAAACGATGTTGTGGACTGTTATCGTTACGAATAACGCCAGCTGGTTAATGCACGACCCGTTTATATGTTCGGAAACAACCCACGCTTTCCGCACCGGGTTGCACACGAATATAAGGCTAAAAAAGATAATGATTGAAGATATGCAGACGGCAGCGATAGTTGTCCATACGGCTATTTGGAACCAGCGTTGTGGTGATAAGCGCAGGTAAAATATTAAGAGCGCTAACTTGGCAAAGCTGGAGCAGACGATATAGACGGGAGGTGAGAAATAAATCAGCTTTTCGGAAACAACTAGTCAGCTTTTGCCCCGACGGTTTGCTAACCGCTGTCGGGCGGCCGTGGCCGTCGGTAAGGGGGTGTTGGAACTTACGTGCAAGTATCCTTCGGCTTTTTCGATGGACATCTCCCACATATGCACCCCTTGACTACCAGTGACAAACGAATCTATAGAATTCTATCAGTCAAAAGGGAGTTTTCGCGTCTGAAGTGATCGCCCAGTCATACACATTGTTATTACCTGCGGAACTATCCCCGCGAGCTAAGCAACGGCGGTTAGCCCGTTTGCGTCTAATATTAAGCATCTCCTTCTCGCGGATATCTGAGCACTATGAACTTACATAAGATGCAGCTAGGAATCCTGTTCCAGAAATCGTTAGCTGTCACAATTCTCTATAGAAAATGGATATATAATGCTCGTACCGTCGTCAACCTGTAAACCGGTCGCCAAGAAGATCCTGGTATAAAATCTTTGGATGATGAAAAGCAGCGCGAGAAGGTTTCCGATTGCATACGTAACACACATCTCTGTGAAGTATTGCTGTTGCGGGTTATCGAAGTTTACCACGTATCCTTCTGGCGGTGGCAGCAAGGTAGTGACCCCATTTGTCGACGGGAGGCCGCCGGACTCAGACATCTCAAAGAAGTCGGTCAGGTGCTGGAATTAAAAAGAAGATAAAAAGTGTTTTTAAAAAGGGGGGAATGACTCGAGTTTCAAGATACAGATGCTTTCGCCCGATGATACTTCGTTCATGTGCTGTTCGATTATTAATAAATAAATACCCCTCCGTTAGCGCGTTACAGGAGCTTGGATTTAAGTTATGTTAAAGAACCTTGAACCCGGTGAAGTGTGTACCCAAGAATTTGCAGCCTATTTATTTGTAGGACATTTAGCGGGTTAAGCCTTATAGGCTATCGCACTTTGCGCCCTGATCGTCAAATACGCAGTAGCCCGACGACATGAGTCCAGACTCTAAGAAGAGACGCCATCGACGCATCCTAACTACGTATGGTGGGTAAGTCTAACATCCTCGGGCGGTATCTATTAACATGTTAAATGCCCGGATTTTCCTTGCAGTTGGCCAGTTTCTTGTACTAGCGATAAGTGACATGGATGTTCTTATTTCGCAAGATACTAAGAACAAGGGGGCTGACCCGTAATCAGTACCAGGAAACCGGCACAGGGTCCCAGGTATGGGGCTGCGTAACCTTGTCCTGACAGTGAGGCGTCCGCATTTTGCTGTTAACCTGAAGGTATCTTTGCATATACTTTAAGCCGTCAAGAAGATGGGGGATTTTCTGGAAAGATTACTCCATCCCTGAATGGAAAGTGCTTGATATTAACGGAAGATAAGTTCTTCTCGCGTTCTCACGCATCTTGTTGAACATGGTATATTCTGAGGGCTTTAATCGCCATAATCTGGTGGCCATCAGCGAGCAATTACTTAGGTAAGCAAACTGTGTGTCGAAGTTCCATCTACCAATTATCAAAACTTCTGACTCAGATATCGTCCTGAAATGACGGTATACAGGTTGGTGAGGCCAAGAAGCAAGCCATGTCGAAACGGTAGCAACGTCAAAGCGGCGTTCCCAAAGGAACGGCGCTGAGAAAAGATCTCCATCAGGGGAGCCGAAAAGATGCTATGGAGTGTCAGAAGCCAATAGGGTGGCAAGAATGAACGCCATGAAGTGGGGTCTAGCTCGACAACCTTACACGCACGTTCAAGTATGATGTTATCTTAGGATCATTTCGTACAATGCGTCGTGGCGGAATCTCCTTTAACACATAAGGGGTCGAGTTTTTATTTGATCGAACTAAGTCAAGCCACAAATTTTACTAAGCAGGCACTTCAATTCCGACAACGGAACACAAGCCTAGTGGTTAACTAAAATGATTGACCCACTTTCCTAACTTAAGAGCATAAACCAACTGCGCCACGTTCGTTTTTGAAGAATGATAAGAAAATTGGGTCGATTTGCGATGAGGCTTTTCGCTGAGTGTTGCCGATGCTCGACTATTTGCCTCCAAACGGGAAATGGTGGGGCGGTTACCGTGATAGGTAAGCCACCGTAATTCCTAGTGGCTTCTTATCATCGCAGAACCAGTTAGCTACAACATTATCAACTTTCGACCGAACTCGAGTCATGGGCCTACTATTTGTAAACCCATGCAAAGAAAAAAAAAAAAAAAAAAACTCAAGCTCTACCTAGTCAAAAAGCGTCACCAATCAGACTCTTACTGAGTAAAAGCATTGCGATCCAGCAACATGACTCGCCGGAAGATACGGGCTCATAAGACCCCCGACGTATAACCGGCGAAAGGCGGAAGACCATCTGTTAAATGTGTTGGGATCAGAGGGAGAGGAACAATACGGGTATGTTTAGGACTAGTCTGAAACTTGCCCTTCTTCCCTAAGAAGGGAAATAAGCAACTAGCTATATAGCGGCTACCCCGCAAAGGAATCGTAGCGCTAGCGTAATGATGACATGTCGGACGGTTAGCGTCGTCTCAGTGACGCATAGAACCCCTCGCAGTCCCTTAGCCCCTGACACCATCACTATCTAACGAAGGGCCATAGGGCGTTGGTCACAACAATTTTTCAGTGGGTCAATTAGCCTAAAACGGAAGCTAAGCCCACTGTAACCCGCTAGAAGACCCATTAAAGCTCTATTAAGTTACGTTACTTTATAGAAATATAAGTGCGAAAATATTTTAAGTGTTAACGTTAACAATATTGCTATCTTTTTTCTTCCGTTTAATATTACGTTTTCTATTAATTTTTAATATAAAATTAAGATAAAATAAAACGAAAACAAAAAGCTATAAACGTTAAAATAGAATTGCAAATATCTGTAATATAACTAAACACCGCTGCGTATAAAAAAGAACTTACTAATAAAGTTATTTTTTACCTTAATACGCCGTTTAATTCGTTAATTAAAATTTATTTTAAGTTATTAATTATCGATAAACGTAAGGTTTAAATAAAACCGTTATTATTTATATTATTAAAGTTATTTTTCTATGTTTTTACTATTTTAATTAATTAAAAAATAAGTATAATAAATAAATAATTATAAGCTCGAATAAGAAAACAAAGCCAGGTTCCCGTAGTTATTAATAGTACGATACGTATATTAAAAAATTATATTTATTTTTTTATATTAATTTATATATAATTATAAAAAAAGTCGGTTAATATATACTACATAAGTTCGAACTTTTCTCCGTATTACCGGATTATTAGCTTTTTTTTTAATAATTAATAATAAGTTATTTATCTAAAATTTCGAATTTATAATTACGAATATTAACTCAAGTTATTTTTTAAACGTTATAATAAATAAGTTAAATAGATATAATAAAAAACCTTTAAGTTTTATATTTTAAGGTTAAATATTAATATAGATAAATATATCGTAAAGTATAATAGAAAGTTACTTTTAATATAACCATCCCGAATAAATCCGATAATATAAAATTTAAGGTTTAAGTTTTAGCTTTTTATAAATTATTTATAATATAAATAGGCTATTATTTAAGTAAAGGCGGAAATCCTATTAAAGTTTTATACGTAAAAGGAAGAAAAATCGATAGAAAAGGTAATAATTTATTAAATCTAACTTAGTATAACGTCCTATACGATTGAGCTAGATATACGATTAAGCTGGACACTTTTTAACATTTCGCGATAACAAAGTCTAATTAATTAATTACAATATATTAAATTTATTTAAATTAATCGGATTCTTTTTTACTAGACGTATTTATAGCTTTATTATAAGTATACGTATTATATCCGGGTTTGCCGTAAATATTATATTTCCGTTTTTTTATCGTAATTTTTTTACGACGATTATTTTCGGCTATTATTAGCTGTAATTATTTACTACCATTTTCCTTTATAATTATAAAAACTTATATTTTTTTTCTAATAAGTATTTCTTTTTTTTAAAAACGTTCATTTTTGGTTTTCCGGCGTTTATTAAAAATATGGTTGGTTTTACGTAATAAACCGTATTTTTCCCGAAAAAAAACGTTTTTGTATAATAATATTAAGTTATTTTTTGTTAAGAAATTAATCGATTTAACTATTTTTATTAGCAAGTTACCTTAGTAATTTTTAATTTGCTTTTGTAAATAACGTTTTTATCGAATTGTTTCGGTAATATTTTTAAGAATTTTCGCAAATAAAAAAATAACGGAATTAATAAAGATAAATAAAAAAAAGATCGGTATAAATATAATTAGAATTTCTAATTCGGAAAAAACGCGATTAAAATCGAATAAAAAAAAGCTAATTACGGCAAATCCGGATTTGATATTATCGGTCGTTATAACAGCTTTAAACGGGTTTGGAAACCGGCGATAAAATTTTCCTTAATAATATAAATAACGTAATATCGTATAAAACTTTCGATATATAACGAATAAACGCGTTTTAACGGGGAGAAATAGGATATGTCGAAAGTTAAAGTAAATGGGAAAAATTAGTTAATATATAAAATGTAATAATGTTATAATTAGCGTAATATTTTTCGAATTTTATCGAATAATAATTTTTGTAACCGTTAAGGATAAAAAAACGATTTGATTTTTTTATATACGTTCGAATATAATAATTAAAATATTAGATTTATTTTAAATCCAGTTTATTTATCGTCTAGCCGTTATCGTTTATAGTAATTTTTTAATCGAGTAAAAGTGAGTTATCGGCGAACCAGCGAAAAAGGTAATTTTTTCCGGTAAGGATAATAAATAGGGATAAGGCTTAATTTTAAAAGTTAATAACTTATATTATTATAAATTATCCCCGATTTCTTTATTGGGTTTATTTAAATTTTTTACGTTTTTCGATATTAGTAATTACTATACCCGTTATTATAAAAAACCTTATTTAAAATTTAATTTTATCGAAATTATAAATATTTTTTTTATAATACCGTATTTTATAATAATAACCCGAATAAATTTAAATCATTTGCAAAATATTTCTGGATTTTCGTATAGTATTTTTTAATAATCGATTTTTCGAAATAAACGCGTTTTAAATTTTTTTTGTTATTTAATAAAATATAACGCTTAATTAATTCCGATACGTTTTGCGATACGTTAGGTTAATAATAAATTTGCTATATTTTTGTCGGCAATTGGTGCTTTTAGGTACCCGCAGCTAGTACGTCTAGGCTGCAGATACTGCCTAGGACAGCCTTTGTCCAAAAACCATCCTTTATATAATTAAACGTATATATAAGGGCGATCGCCTTTAAACTTCTTAAATCTTTCCTAAAATAACCATGCGCATTTTGCCAGATTCCTATATTTAATCACTATAACTGCTAACATAATAGCATCTTCTGGTTAATTAACAACCGTAACACGTTAAACGAAGTAATTATTTGCAGGCTAAGTTAATAAAAAAAGCACAAGATTTAAAAGGAAATCACTTAACTAACTCAAAAAAAAATAGGCGGTTAACGATAATAAACAAGCAACAGAAACGTACCCCAGGGCAGCTCCTTGCAATCGAGCAAAACAGCCCACCTAATAAGGGCTTCGTCCTTATGCAGGATAAAAAGCATACGAATAGCAACCCATTTCCTTCTCCTCTCGATTAAGAAAACCTTTAAAACGAAAAGTTTTACAATAAGGGGGAAAAATAAAAGCTTACGATAAACATAACGGCAGGAAAAAAACCTGCCTTCGAGATTTTTACGGAAAAAACCTCATTACCTCAATAACAACAGCTAAAAAACCGATACAAAACCCCTATACAGAAATAACAGCCCCAATTAGAATTAAACAAACTCTATACGTCCCTAAGCACCAACTTAAATAGGATCAGAAAGGACGTTAAGGCACGAAAACATAAATACAGGTCGGTCAAGGATAAAATTAAAAATTTAAAGCTTTAACAAAAAAAAAAAAACGATATAATAAAACGAATAAACAATATCGTAAAACGATTGTTAAACATACCCCAATTCGGGGGCGTACCTTAACAAAAACCGCCTTAACTAAAGGCGACATAAAGTTTACGAAATATAAACATTTACAAAAGCGTTTTACAAGACGTTTAAGGGACGGGAAGCTTACAAAAAGCCCTTATCGCCATCAAAAACGATATAAAAAAAATTAACCCCTTAAAAAAAAACGAAACGTAACCAAAGAGGTAATTTACTAAAAAACTTAATCCCCCGAAAAGGGAAAAAAGCGAAGAAAAAAAGTTACGCAAAAAAGAAAATGTAGTATGCAAGGACCCCGACGATTCGGATAGGTCACCTTCAGATTTATTTAGAGGTTCCCGAAGACGAAAAAGCTATTGTAACAATTCCCTTAGTATTCCCAGTAACTTTTTAAGCCTTAGTAACTTAGATAGCTTTAACGAATTAGGTATTTGTCTAAAGGAAAGAGAGAAGAACTCCAAGAAGTTTAGTAATAATGTAAAGCTATATTGGAAGCGCTTTAACTTCTTACTGGATAAAGAAAATCACTTAGCAGGCTGGGCTAATTAAAAGTTTTAAAATAACGTTTTAATTTTTACCTTTAAAAAGATTAACTATAAAGATGGAATAAAGCTAAAACAGCTTAATTAGTTACGTTTCGCGAAGGTTATTATTAAAACGTATAAAAGGGCGCTTTTAAAATTAATCATAAATATTAAAAAAAAAACGAAGATATTAAGGACCCCTAGGAAAACCTACATAATAATAAATAAGGCTAGGTAAAAATCCCTTTAAAAAAAGCTTAACAAGATTATATACGATAAAGGAAACCCTGTACAGTTTATTACGAAATTTTAAAAGTTATTACAAAAAATTAAAGGCTATAATATAAAGTTCGGATTAAAGGAATAAATTATTATATTCCTTATTACTGTAAAGGACCGCGTTAGTAACTGGTGCAAAACGATTTAATCAGTATTTAAACAAACCAGTTATTCCTTTTAGCAGTTAATCGATAACTTTAACAGTAAATTTTATAACCGTATTAATAAAAAAAAAAACGGGAAGTCCTATAACGCTTAAAGAGATAAGGGAAAAAGTAATAATAATAACAGCAATTTTTAAGATAACAGGCCCGTATGGAATAAGAACGGAAAACCACTTTGCTTTAACTGTGGTAAATACGGATATTTAGCGAAAAATTACCTTAAGCCGTAAAAGGAAAGAAACGGTAAAGGAAAAAAAGGAAAACGTAGTTAAGGTTAAGGTAATAATAGACAAAATAACCAAAGTAATAATTTTCGTAACGCTTATAGCGGTAACAGAAACGAAAAGCAATTTATTTCTAACGGCCTGAAAAATTTGTACCGATTAGATAGAAAAACCTTTAGCGCTTACGTTAAAAAATAATAGCTGGAAAACCTTATACAGTGGTACGATAAGATGATTTAAAAGGTAACCTAAAGAGTTCTAGTAATTAAACGTTTTAAAACCCGGGGAACTTTAACGGCGGAACGCCCTAAAGCCCGGGAAGTTTTAATAGGTAAATGCCCTAAAGCTTAGGTAATTAATCGCTTAAAGTTATAAAAAGGTAAACGCTTTAAAGGAATTATTATGGGAAACGTTATATTCCTATACGTTTACTCCTTTTGCGGGAATAATTTAAATAAGTTGTTTTGGGATTTAGGAGCGAACGTTAATATTACGAATAATATTAGTGATTTTGAAAAGAATATTATAATAAATATTAAGTTTAGGGGAATTTAAATTATAACGAATAAAGGATCTATAGTTATTATTTTTGTTAATATCGTTAAATAGCCTTTAAAAAAGTTTAATAAAAAGAGAAACGAAATTATAGTTAGGTATACGTTATATATTAATAATTTTTTATTAAAAATATTTTCCGGGGAAATATTTTACAAAAAAGGAGGTTATTTAAACCGTAACGTTTTAATAAGCCTTAATAGGATTTAGTTATTAACGATTAACGTTTTTCGGAAAGAATTTTTCCTATAGCTTTACGGGAAGCCGGAGTTTATTATTAAGGCCTTAAATTTAGTAAATAATAAGAATTATTAATAGGGATTCGTGTTGGGGGAGGTATCCGGTGAGAAAAACGGCGATAGCCTAGTGGATAACTTAAAACGCGTATTTTCGAACGTTTTTAAAAACGGAAAGGTTTTAATAACGGACGAAGTTATAAAAAAAATTATTTTTTAATACCGTTACCTTTATTACCTTAGTACCGAATAATTAGTATAAATTATTAAAAGGTTTATGGGGATAAATTTAGACCTTAACGATGTAAAGAATATTTTTTATACGGCGTACGATAAAGGGAAGATACGGAAAATATTATTTATAGATTTTTAAAAACGAAGGAAGTATATAGGAAAAATTATTTGGTACGACGTAAGGTTAATTAAGTTTATTAATATCGAGAATAAAGGTTATTTTGGTTTTTTTATAAACGATTTATTGCGTTATAAAGAGTATTATTTGTTTAAAAATAAGGACGAGGTTTAATAAAGCTTGTACGCGTATATTATGCGAATTATAAAGCGTTTGGAAGTGTTATTACCGGACGAAGAAGGTAAACGTAAAAAAGTGTAGATTTTGCGTTTTAACGGTAGTAAGGAGTTTGGTATAATAATAATTGAAAACTTTTACGTTATAAAAGGTATCGAACTGGTGGTTTTTAGTATATATAATTAATATTAAAACGGAGTTGTAAAACGAGGAATATAATTTTTACAGGACGAGGCGTGTATAATCTCCGTATAAATAAAGATTTTTATATGTTTTTAGGATTTCGTAATGGAGGTAATAACGTATATTGTTAATAGGATAGGTTAGTTTACGGTAAAGGATATGATATTAATCGAGTACTTTAAGGACGTATTCGAGCCGAAGGAATTATATAAATCTGATAACAGTTATTTCCGAATTTTCGGTAATAGGTATATAGTTTTAATTAATTAGAATTATCGAATTAAATTAGAGAAGTTGGTAACCCGTAAAGTAAAGGGAATGCTATTAGGTTATTAAGGGATATATAATTATAAGGTATAACTGCTAAAGGGCGGTAGGTTACTTATAATACCGTATGTTACTGTTTATAAAGACCTGGAAGAGCTAAGTAAACCCCTTAGTTTTAAAAATATTATCCGATTATTTTTATAGCCCGTATAAAAACGTTTAAGATATTATTAAAAACAGGGCGTAAAAGTAAAGAATAAGGACGATAACGTTATTTTAAAGCACGATACGGATTAAGAAATTAAGTAGGTTAAGCGTAAAAGGGAACGTTTAAAAAAGATTGTTCCTAAGCTATATACCTTAAAAGCTTTAAATAAAGCCCTAAAGTTAATTTAAGAACTAAAGTTAATTTTAACCTAAAAGGGCGAAGGCGAAGGTAGCTTATATACTTTTTATTTTAACTTATTAACGTCGAGTGACGATAAAGACCGTTTTGGTAGCTTTAAAGATATTAATTAGGTTATCCGGAACGTTTACGAATACGAATAGGTGATTAACATATTAGATATTGATATTTATAGGCTATTTATTGTTATGGATAACGGCCCGACCTTAAAGGAAGTTATAAAAAGCCCAGAACGAGAAATATAGCTTAAGGTTATTTTTACAAAGATTAAAAAGAATTTTTCGCGCGGAATTTTTAAGTTTACGCTTTTTAACGAAGTTATTTAAGGGTATTTTATTAATGCTAAATGGGTATTGAGAAAGAAGTATACGTTTATAGGAAAGTTAGATAAGTATAAGGTACGTATTTGCGTAAAAAGATTTATATAGCGAAAAGGAATTAACTATAACGAAATAGTAGCAAATACCGTAAGGGCAGTGTATTGGAGGATCTTGATGGCGTTAGCCGCTTTTTTAGGGTGGTATATATTTTAGATAGATTTTATTGTTACGTATTTAAACGGTAAGTTAAAGGAAGATATTTATATAAAATAGTTTCCCATATTGAAAAAATATTTTAATACGTATTTAAAGGATAGAGAGATATATAAATTCTCCCTTAAAAGGGTTATTAAGCTGATAAACTTATTATACGGCTTAAAGTAAGCCGGAGCTGCTTAGTAGGAGAAAGTAAGGGAGATATTTGCAAAGTAAGGTTTCCGTCCGTTAATTTCGGATAACGCGATATATTATAACTTTAAGATAGGAAACGTTATTGCTTTATACGTAAATAACTTCCTGCTTTTCGGCTTTAACCGATAACGTTTTAAAGATATCGCTAAAAGGATTGCTAAGAACGTTTTAATTAAGGATTTAGGTAACGCGGACTAATACTTAGGCGTACGAATTATCCGTTTTTTATTAATAAAAGATATCAGGCTAGACCAATAATAATATATTAAAAAATCACTGAAGTTAATCGGCTTAAACGAAATAAAAAAGGAGCTTACATTATTCGTTAAGGATTATTTAAAGTACGTTATAAAACATAATAACGTAACTGGTAAAGAAAAAACGTTTAAATATACGAGCTTAATAAGGAAATTTAATTTCTTAAGTTGTATTAACAAACTAAATATAACGTTTGCAACGTTAACTTAAGTAAGGTTTATAAGCAACCCGTTATCCAAATACCGGGAATGTATTAAAAAACTGCCGAAATACCTGAACGGTATAGCAAATATATTTTTTCGGTACCGGAAATTATAAAAAAATTATCCGTATTATAAATATAATAACTTAAAGTTATTCGGAATAATAAATATAAACTTTGCAAATAATTGTAAATCAGCAAAATTTACAATTAGCTGTATATTCTTTATAGCTAGAACGCTTATTTTATGGATTTTAAAGTTACAGGATATTATCACTAAATATATTACGAAAACAAAATACGTGGGAATAAAAATAACAGTTACAAAAGCAACTGGAATCAGAAACTTTTTAATAAAGTTAAAACTTATACTTAAAGGTCCTATTCCTATCTTAAAAGATAATATAAATACGTTTAAATAGGTAAAAAAGACGCAGATAATACGAAAAAAACGTTATATTCGAATTAAATATTACTACGTACGTTAAAAAATCCGAAAAGGAAACATTAATTTCTAATACGTAAAAAGCAAAAATAATCCTGCTAACGGATTTATAAAATTACTTAATAAGGCAAACTTCGAACGGTTTATAACTAACTTAAGATTTAAAAAAATATAAGAAAAGTTAAAAGATACTTAAGATTTAATTAAAACAACTGGCAAAAAAATAATCCCGTTAAATTCCCTTTATACGGGAAAAAAGGCGTTTCCTTATTAAAACTTGTTTCTTATTATTAAGAACGACAACCGCGGTATTTTTCTTACGATTACCCGAAAACATCCGCTCACCTATTAGTTTCAGGGCTTTAACCTCTTATAAAATCACCTGTTTATATATAGCCACAACCCTTTACGTTAATCTTTACCTAAAAACGTTAACATCCTATATATAGCTCACAGCTAATTAATATCCCCTATTAACCAGAAAAAAACTTTTACTTAATAACTTTTTGCAAAGAAAAACCCAAAGAACAGTAATCTTAATTACTTACTAATGTTACCGTTAAAAAATAAAACCGATTTTTAAAACTATAAAACCTCCAACGCAGCAGGTTAACGCATACAAAACGTTTTCCCATACTAACGCCCAGCCTGGTCCGAAACGTTTCGGAAAAAATAAACCCCGTATTCCGGAACGGCTACGAAAAAACGGTAAAGCGAAAAAGCCGGCCTTTTAATACAACGGTTAATTGCGCAGCCCCACTTCAGACGAAAATAACAAAAACAAAAGTTCAAATCCTACACAAACTAAAGATTTTGATAACTTTTTAATGGATTTTCCTAAAGTTTTAAATCTGATTTTAAGGATTACGTAAACAAAGTCACCTAACGCAAAAGGGCGTATCGGCAATTGGTGCTTTCAGGTACCTGCGGCTAATACGTTTAGGCTGCAGATGCTGCCTAAAACAGCCTTTGTCCAGGAACCATCCTTTATACAGTCAAACGTATATATAAAGGCGATCGCCCCTAGACTTCTTAAGTTTTTCCTAGAATAACCATACGCACTTTGCCAGATTCCTGCATTTAATCACTGTGACTGCTGATAATTTTTAATATATTAATGCCGGATAAAAAACGTTCGTATATTTAGGTTAAAAATTCGGTTAATAATCGATATCTTTTCGGTTAACGTTAATTTTTACTTAAAAAAAATAATATCGGTTCCGACGCGTTTACCGTTATATCGCGTTTATAAGGTAAAATAAAGGACGTTATAAATAAAATTAAGTTTTTTATAATTAAGTTTCGGGTTTCGTTTTTTAATTTAAACGGCTAAGTTTATTTTCGCTTTTTTTATAAAACGTTCCATTATATTAATATTAAAAAATATACGATTAAAAATAGAGAGTTAAAATAGTTAAAAAAATGTTCAGCTTAATCGTATATCCAGCTTAATCGTATAGGACGTTATAGTAATTTTTCTTATAAATAACTTGAAAAGTATTTATAACTTTTCGTATTACGTTTTTTTCGATAATTTTTTTTCCGTTATAGTTATTTTTATAATTACGTAAAAAAAGTTTAATAGTAATAGGTATGCTCGAAAAAGGTTAAAAATAACAAAGTAGTTTATTAATTTAAAAAAAGTTAAAATCGTTGTTTTATTTTCTAATTAAGTAATAGAATTTTTAATACTTAATAATAAGATAAATTAAGTTATTTAGGTTAATGAATTAATTGTTTTATTTTTTTAATATTAAGTAAAGGGTAAAAGAAAAATTATATTAATTCGAAAAAAAACTTAAGATAAAGATTAAATATAAGATATTTATCCGAAATTTCTTTAGAAATCAAGGGATAAAAATAGTTATAATACTTCGAGTTAGATATAAATATAACTTTAATATAAATGGTATTAATATTAATAATTAACGAAAAGTTAAATTTAAATAAAATTATAACTTTCGATATAACGTAACTTAGGCCTTTATATAACTTTTTTTATTATTAATAATTATTAGTTTTATTAAGAATAAGCGCAATATACGTAAAAATTATATTAAAACGTTATTTCTTTTTATAAAATATTAGTTACTAAAGATATTCGACATTTCGAAACATTTTTTAACGGTTGATAGAAAGTTTTAAAATGTTTTTTTCGTATTAGTAGTATAGAAATCCCTATTAATCCATACCGGAAAATCTTAAAAAAGTCTGTTTTAAAATATTAAGTTTATTTAAAATATTATTATTGCGATACTTAGTAAGTAAGGTTTTAAATTGCGGGTAATAATATTATAAATCGGTAATTAACTTAATAAATAAAGTTTCGTTACGCCGAATATAATATTATAATTTATAATAATAACGAGTATTAGTATTTATATTATAGTATAAAATAAATGTAGCTAAAGGTAGCTTTTTTTATAAAAGCTAATTGAGTTAATATTATAAATTAATTAAACCTCTTTAAGAAAAATCCCTACGAAATAATAAAATATTAAATATAATACTAAATAATAAGTTGTAATTTTTTAACGTAAATTAACGTTCTATTATATAAATTCGAAAATATTATAAATAATAACTTTTATAACATATACTAGTTACGAAATCTCTAACGTTATAACTTATATAATTTAACGTAAAATTAAAATCTTTATTTTTTAATATATATGTCAAGATACGCGGTGCTAATCTAACTGTCATTAGACTTAAGCGGTATGTATTACTTAATTATGTCTAAAATATATCTGTCCTAGGGGCAAAAAATTAGCTAAAAAAAGGTGGATGCGCTGGACCTACCTAAGACGCGTTCGGGTAAGCGTTATACGGGCCAACCAACCCTATTATATACTAACGTACCGAATCCTAAAACGCCTTTTTACGTTATGTATACACTCGAAAACTTTAGGAAAAACTTTAATTAATACGTTTAGGAATTAAACTTTAATTCCTATACAGAAAACCGATAAAAAACTAATAAAAAAATAATAAAAAATAATTTATACGGTTCGGAATTAAACTTTTAGCTTATGTAAAAAAATTAAGTCGTATATCGTATTAACCCGTTATACCAAATAGCCGGCCTTTTCATTTTACCGTTCCGTTACAACTATACCGGGTTATAAAATTTACTTTTCCCGAAATATTTCGGACCCGGTTAAGCGTTAATATAAGAAAATGCTTTATATATACCAGCCTATTACGTTTTAGGTTTTATAATCCTAAAAATCGGATTTATTTTTTAATAATAATACCAGTAAATAAATAAAATCGTTATTCTTTAAATCCCCCCTTATAAAAAACTATTAAATAAAGGTTTTTTTCCGGTTAATTAAAAAATATTAATTAATTAAAAATTATATATAAGATATTAAGGCCTTTAGGTAAAAACTAACGCAAAAGGTTATAAAAATATAAATAGGTAATTTTATAAGAAATTAAAATCCTAAAATTAATAAATAAACAGATACTTTCGGGTAATCGTAAAAAGAATATTACGGTCGTTACTCTTAATAGCGAAAAACAGGTTTTAATAAAGGAACGCCCCTTTTCCCGTATAAAAAAAATTTAACAAAATTATTTTTTTATTAATTATTTTAATTAAATCTTAAATACCTTTTAAACGTTTTTAAAATCTAAGTTAATAATAAACTTATTATATATTATTTTATCTAATAACTTAATAAATCCGTTAATAAAATTTTACATTTTTAATATATTTAATCTTTATTCGGCTTTCCTAAATTTCCTAATATATATAATAATATTTTACGCATATATAAGGTTTTTTTCGTAATATAATACTTTTTTTAATTTACTTTTTCGTACCGTTATTATTTTTAAATACGGTAATAAAGTTTTTAAATATAAGATTAAATTTTTCGAAAAAAATCCTTACGTTTATTACTTCGGTAATTACAATATTTAATATTACGTATTTAATTTCCGAAATATATTTTATAATAACTTACTATCGCTTTAATACTTGCGTTACCGGGCTTTTTATTATAAATAAAACGTAATTAATAATGAATTTAATTATATTAAAATTATTTACGAAACTTATATTAATTACCATAAATAACTTTAATTTATTCTAAACGTAATAAAAGTACTTTTTATTTAATTTCCGATATGGAATAACTAATTTTAAATATTTTTTTAAATACTTTACAAAACGTTTAATATATTTTCGATACTTAAAAAACGAATTATTTATAAACTACACCTAAATAAACATTATAAACGTTATATCTAGTTTAATTATATAATTAAAAAATTAAACTTATTAATAAAATTAACGTAATCGAAAATATCCTATTTATTAACCTTACTTTTATAACATATTACGTAACTTAAATATTTCTTAACAAAAAAAATCGGTTTTACCTTTATATTACTAATACTAAAACTTCCTAACGCTTTATTAATATATTATTCCTAGATAAAATAAACGTCACCTATCTCGGACAATTAAATAGTACGTATATTAAAATAATAATTTACCATTCCGAAATTATTTATCGGGACGTCGCCGGTAATAACGTCTACTATAACCTTTAAGCATATTTTATCAAAACCGAAAAATAAAAAATCATTAACGTATAAAACGATTACGTTACGGGTTTTCGCGTTAAGATATATCGCATTATCGAATAATAATAATTTAAAACCGTATTTATTAAATATCGTTCGGACTTTTTTTATTATGCAATACCGACTTACTTTAACCTATATAAAAAGTTTATCAGTTTCATAATTTTCTTAAACGTAAAATTAAAACATTATCTTTTATCTAAATATATATCGAAATACTTCTATAACAAAAAAAAAAACGCTTTATCAAAATTTACTCCATTAAATTACTATTTAAATAAATAACGATAAAATTAATTTACTAAATATACCACTTTATAAATATTATAAACGTTATAAAAATACGTTAATATACCGTACGTATAATAATTATAACTGTTTCGTTATAATCGATTTCTTTTCGTTAAGTAAAATTACGTACGACGATACGAATTTTATATTTTTTTTAATTTATCCCTTAATATATAATTTTTAAACTTATTTAGTATTTAATAAATAACCCTTAACGGTTTTAGTTATTAATTTAAAGGTAAAAGTTCCCCGTTATAAGTTTTTCTTAATCTTCTTATAAATAGTTTTAAACTATATATCTTATTTAAAGCTAATTATAACTTTTTTAAAATTAAGCCCGTTACTATTTACATTAAATAAGCAGTAAATATTATTATTAAATATATTATATACGTATATCCATTCGTAAATTTATTAAATTATATTACGATTATCTAAATTTCCGTAAAAATTAAGGTTATAAACGCCCGGATAAGAATTAACGCCCTTTTAAATTAAGGCCGTTATAATCTCGGGTTCCTTATTAAATATCTTATATATATATATAATTTAAGCTTAACCTTTCTCGGTTTACCCCATTTCCGTTTTATAGTTTTCGTTTCGTTATCCGTTTAATTATTTAATATAACATTATTATTATAATTATAAACGCTAATACCTTTTTTTCGGGGTCGGTAGCGCAATTTACGCTATATATAAAAAAAAATAAAAACTTTATAATATCTCTTAAATCGGGTAATTCGTCCTATTTACTTATCGTACTTATTTTTTCGTAAATTCGTATATACGGTATAACTAGAAAACGACCGCCTTTTAACAACTAGACTTTATAATTATAAATACCTTAATAACTTAAAAATAAACTTTTAACACCTTATATTTCTAGCTTTTTAACTTTAATTCGATAATTCTTATTAATTAGAACCGTATAACGGTTACTAATAATACGCAGGTAGGCGTTATCCGGTTTACTCGTTTATTCCTTATCGCTTAACGCCTAATTATAATATTTTGTCAGCAGTTACAGTGATTAAATGCAGGAATCTGGCAAAGTGCGCATAGTTATTCTAGGAAAGACTGAAGAAATCTAGGGGCGATCGCCTTTATATATACGTTTAGCTGTATAAAGGATAACTTCTAGATAAAGGTTATTCTAGGTAATATTTATAGCTTAGACGTACCAGCTGCGGGTACTTAAAAATATTAATTGCCGATACGCCTTTTTACGTTAAGTAACTTTATTTAGGTAATTTCCAAAATTAAATTTAAAATTTTAGTAAAATTTATCAAAAAGTTATTAAAATTTTTAATTTATATAAAATTTAAATTTTTGTTTCCGTTATTTTCGTTTAAAGTAAGGTTACGTAATTAACCGTTATATCAAAAAACCGGCTTTTTCGCTTTACCGTTTTTTCGTAATTACTCCGGAATACGGGGCTTATTTTTTCCGAAATATTTCGGACCAGATTAGGCGTTAATATGGGAAAACGCTTTATATATATTAACCTGTTATATTAAAAATTTTATAACTTTAAAAATCGGTTTCATTTTTTAACGGTAATACTAATAAATAATTAAAATTATTACTTTTTAGGCTTTTTTTTACAAAAAGCTATTAAATAAAGGTTTTTTTCCGGTTAATTAAAAGATATTAATTAGTTATAAATTATGTATAGGATATTAACGTTTTTAGGCAAAAATTAACGTAAAAAAGTTATAGCTATATATAAATAGGTAATTTTACAAAAAATTAAAGTTTTAAAACTAATAAATAAACGGATATTTTCGGATAATTATAAAAAAAATACTGCAGTTATTATTTTTAATAGCAAAAAATAGGTTTTAATAGGGGAACGCCCTTTTTCCCGTATAAAGGGAATTTAACGGGATTATTTTTTTGCTAATTACTTTAATTAAATCTTAAGTATTTTTTAATTTTTTTTAATTTTTTTTTAAGTTTTAAGTTAGTTATAAACCGTTTAAAGTTTACCTTATTAAGTAGCTTTATAAATCCGTTGGTAAAATTATCTTTATTTTTTACGTATTAAAAACTAATATTTCCTTTTCCGATTTCTTAACGTACGTAATAATATTCCATTCGAATATAACGTTTTTTTCGTGTTATCTATGTTTTTTTTACTTATTTAAGTATATTTGTATTATCCTTTAGGATAGAAATAGGATTTTTAAATATAAGCTTTAATTTTGTTAAAAAGTTTTTAATCCTAGCTGTTTCCGTAATTGCTGTTTTTCCTTTTATATATTTTATTTTCGTAATATATTTAATAATAATATTTTATAATTTCGAAATTTATAAAATAAACGTTCCGGTTATAAAAAATATATAGCTTATCGTAAATTTTATTAATTCGTAATTATTTATAAAATTTATATTTTTTATTTCGAATAACTTTAAATTATTATATTTATGGTATAAATAATTTTCTTATAATTTCCGGTATCGAAAAAATATATTTAATATATTATTTAAATATTTCGGCAATTTTTTAGTATATTTTTAATATTTAGGTAACGGGTTATTTATAAACTTTATTTAAATTAACGTTATAAACGCTATATTTAATCTATTAATATTATTCGAAAAGTTAAATTTTTTTATTAAGTTTATATATTTAAACGTTTTTTTTTACCAGTTACGCCGTTATGTCTTATAACGTGCTTTAAGTAATTCTTAATGAATAATATAAGTTTTTTTTTTATTTCGTTTAAGCCGATTAATTTTAATAACTTTTTAATATATTATTATTAACCTAGCTTAATATCTTCTATTAATAAAAAACGGACAATTCGTACGCTTAGGTATTAATCCGTATTATTTAAGTTTTTAATTAAAACGTCCTTAATAATCTTTTTAGCGATATCCTTAAGACGCTATTTATTAAAACCGAAAAGCAGGAAGTTATTTATATATAAGGCGATAACGTTTTTTATTTTGGAATTATAATATATCGCGTCGTCCGAAATTAACGGACGGAAACCTTATTTCGTAAGTAATTTTTTTACTTTTTTCTGTTAAATAATTCCGGTTTACTTTAAACCGTATAATAAGTTTATTAACTTAATAACCTTTTTTGAAAAAAATTTATATATCTTTTTATCTTTTAAATACGTATTAAAATATTCCTTTAATATAGGAAATTATTTTATATAAATATTTTCCTTTAATTTACCGTTTAAGTACGTAATAATAAAGTTTATTTAAAATATATACCACTTTAAAAAAGCAGTTAATACTATTAAAATCCTTTAGTATATTATTTTTACGGTACTTATTATTATTTTGTTATATAAATCCTTTTACGCAGATACGTATCTTATATTTATTTAACTTTTTTATAAACATATACTTTTTTCTTAACATTTATTTAATATTAATAAGGTATTTTTAGGCAACCTTATTAAAAAACGTAAACTTAAAAATTCTGCGCAAAAGGTTGTTTTTAATTTTTATAAAAATAACTTTAAGCTATATTTCTTATTTTAAGCTTTTTATAACTTTCTTTAAAATCGGGCCGTTATTTATAACAGTAAACAGCCTATAAATATTAATATCTAACATGTTAATTACCTGTTTATATTCGTAAACGTTCCGGATAACCTAATTAGCGTTTCCAAAATTATTAAAACGGTTTTTATTATTACTTGACGTTAATAAATTAAAATAAAAAGTATATAAACCACCTTCGCTTTTGCCCTTTTAAGTTAAGGCTAACTTTAACTTTTAAATTAAATTCAAGGTTTTATTTAAAGCTTTAAGGTATATAAGTTAAAAACAGTTTTTTTTAGGCATCCCTTTTTACGTTTAACCTGCTTAATTTTTTAATTTATATCGTCTTTTAATATAACGTTATCGTCCTTATTTTTTACTTTTACGCCTTATTTTTAACGGTATTTTAAACGTTATTATACGGGTTGTAAAAGTAATCGGATAATATCTTTAAAGTTAAAAGGTTTACCTAATTTTTCCAGGTTTTTGTAAATAATAATATACGGTATTATAAATAACTTACCGTTTTTTAACAGTTATACCTTATAGTTATATATTCCTTAATAACTTAATAGCATTCTTTTTACTTTATAAGCTGCTAATTTTTTTAATTTAATCCGATAATTTTTATTAATTAAAATTATACATTTATTACCGAAAATTCGAAAATAACCGATATTAAGTTTATATAATTTATTCGGCTTAAATATATCCTTAAAGCATTTAATTAATATTACGTTTTTTTACCGTAAATTAACCTGTTTTATTAATAATATATGTTATTATCTTTATTACGAAATCCCAGAAATATATAAAAATTTTTATTTACGTAAAGATCGTATACGTTTTATTTTATAAAAACTATATTCCTCGTTTTACAACTTCGTTTTAATACTGGTTATATATGCTGAAAATTACCAATTTAATACCTTTTATAACGTAAAAATTCTTAAATATCGTTATACCGAATTCCTTGCCGCCGGTAAAGCGCAGGATTTGCATTTTCTTACGTTTACCTTTTTCGTCTAATAATAACGTTTTTAAA
Organism: Monosporascus sp. CRB-8-3; assembly: GCA_004155055.1. Lineage (NCBI taxonomy): Eukaryota > Fungi > Ascomycota > Sordariomycetes > Xylariales > Monosporascus > Monosporascus sp. CRB-8-3. The sequence continues at coordinate 45,507 of QJNZ01000276.1, read as the reverse complement.
CGTTTTATAATTTACGTAATATACGCGTATAAGCTCTATTAAACCTCGTCCTTATTCTTCAATAAATAATATTTTTTATAATATAATAAATCGTTTATAAAAAAACTAAAATAACCTTTATTTTTAATACTAATAAACTTAATTAACTTTATATCGTACCAAATAATTTTTTTTATATATTTCCCTTATCTTTTAAAATTTATAAACGGTATTTTCCGTATTTTCCCTTTATTATATGCCGTATAAAGGATATTTTTCATATCGTTAAGGTTTAAATTTATTCCCGTAAACCTTTTAATGGTTTATATTAATCGTTCGGTATTAAAATAACAAAAACGGTAATATTAAAAAATAATTTTCTTTATAATTTCGTCCGTTATTAAAACTTTCCCGTTTTTAAAAACGTTCGAAAATACGTATTTTAAATTATCTATTAAATTATCGCCGTTTTCCTTACCGGATACCTTCCCTAGCACGTATCCTTATTAATAATTCTTATCGTTTGCTAAATCCGGGGCCTTAATAATAAACTCCAGTTTCCCGTAAAGCTATAAGAAAAATCCTTTCCGAAAAACGTTAATCGTTAATAATTAAGTCCTATTAAGATTTATTAAAACGTTACGATTTAAATAACCTTTTTTTTATAAAATATTTTCCCGGAAAATATTTTTAATAAAACGTTATCAATATATAATATATACCTAATTATAATTTCGTTTTTTTTATTATACTTTTTTAAAGGTTACTTAACGATATTAATAAAAATAATAATCACGGATTCTTTACCCGTTATAATTTGGATTCCTTTAAACTTAATATTTATTATAATATTTTTCTTAAAGTTGCTGATATTATTCGTAATATTAACATTCACTTCTAAATCCCAAAATAATTCATTTAAGTTATTCACGTAAAAAAAATAGACGTATAGGATTATAACGTTTTTTATAATAATTCCTTTAAAACGTTTACCTTTTTATAATTTTAAATAATCAGTTACTTAAGTTTTAATATATTTACCTATTAAAGCTCCCCGGGCTTTAAAGCGTTTAATTATTAAAACTCTTTAAACTGCCTTTTAAATTATTTTATCGTACTATTGCATAAAATCCTCTAGTTATTATTCTTTAACGTAAACGCTAAAAATCTTTCCGTTTAATTGGTACAAATCCTTTAAACCGTTAAAAATAAATTAATTTTCGTTCTTGTTACCGTTATAAACGTTACGAAAATTATTGCTTTAATTATTTTATCTATTATTACCTTAACGTTAACTACGTTTTCCTTTCTTTCCTTTATTATTTCTTTCTTTTTACGGCTTAAAATAATCTTTTGTTAAATATCCGTATTTATTACAATTAAAACAAAATAACTTTTCGGTTTTATTTTATACGAACCTGTTATTTTAGAAATTATTATTATTATTATTACCTTTTCATTTATTTTTCTCAGCGTTATAAAACTTCCTGTTTTTTTTTCTTATTAATACAGTTATAAAATTCGCTGTTAAAGTCGTCGATTAGCTGCTAAAAAGAATAATTGGTTTATCTAAGTATTAATTAAATTATCTTATACCAACTACTAACGTAATCCTTTATAGCAATAAAAAACATAATAATTTATTTTTTTAATTCGAATTTTATATTATAACCTTTAACCTTTCGTAACAACTTTTAAAACTTTATAATAAACTATACGGAGTTTCCTTTATTATATATAATTTTACTATATTCTTTCCAAAAAAACTTTTACTTAGCTTTACCTATAATTACGTAAATCTTTTTAAAGGTTTTTAACATCTTCGTTTTTTTCTTAATACCTATAATTAACTTTAACGACGCCCTTTTATACGTCTTAGTAATAACTTTCGTAAGGCGTAATTAATTAAACTATTTTAATTTTATTCCGACCTTATAACCAATCTTTTTAAAGGTAATTATTAAAGCGTTATTTTAAAACTTTTAATTAACCTAACTTACTAAGTGATTTTCCTTATCCAGTAAAAAATCAAAGCTTTTCTAACGCAGCTTTATATTATTACTAAACTTCTTAAAATTTTTCTTTTTTTTTTAAGCGAACGTTTAATTCGTTAAAACTATTTAAATTACTAAAGCTTAAAAAGCTGCTAAAGATATTAAGGGAACTATTACGACGGCTTTTTCATTTTCGGGAACCTCTAGACGAATTTAAAAGTAACCCATCCGAATCGTCGGGGTCCTTACGTATTACATTTTTTTCTTTACGTAACTTTTTTCTTTACTTTTTTCTTTTTTCAGGGAATTAATCTTTTTAATAAACCACTTCCTTAATTACGTTTCGCTTTTTTTAAAAGGTTAATCTCTTTTATATCGCTTTCGACGGCGATAAAGGTTTTTTATAAGCCTTCCGTCCCTTAAACGTTTTATAAAACGCTTTTACGAATACTTATATTTCGTAAATTTTACGTTACCTTTAATTAAAACGGTCCTTATTAAAATACGCCCTTAAATTAAGGTATATTTAATAATCGCTTTACGATATTATTCCTTTATTTTATTATATCGTTTTTTTTATTAAAACTTTAAATCTTTAATTTTATTTTCGACCGACTTATATTTATATTTTCGTACTTTAACGTCTTTCTTAATCCCATTTAAATTAATACCTAAGGACGTATAAAACATATTTAATTTTAATTAAAGTTGTTATTTTTATATAAAAGTTTTATATCGGTTTTTTAACTGTCGTTACTAAGGTAATATAGCTTCTTTTATAAAAATTTCGAAAACAAATCTTTTTCCTACTGTTACGTCCATCGTAAACTTTATTCTTCCCTTTTACTGTAAAATTCTTCGTCTTAAAAATTTTTCTAATCGAAAAAAATAAATAAATCGTTATTCGTATACTTTTTATCTCGCATAAAAACGAAACCTTTATCGGATAAGTTACTTTACTCGATTACAGAAAATTACCTTAAAATACGTTTTTATTATTCGCTTATTATCGTTAACCCTTTACTTTTTCTTAAATTAATTAAGCAACTTCTTTTTAAATCTCGTGCTTTTTTTATTAATTTAACCTATAAATAATTATTCCGTTTAACGTATTACGGTTACTAATTAACCAAAAAATGTTACTATATCGGCAGTCATAATAATTAAATATAAAAATTTAGCAAAATACGTATAGTTATTCTAGGAAAAACTAAAAAAGTCTGGGGGCGATTATTTTTATATATACGTTTAGCTATATAAAAGATAGTTCCTAGACAAAGGTTATCTTAAGCAGCATTTACAACCTAGACGTACCAGCCGCAAGCACCTAAAAGCACTAATTGCAGATATATTTTTATAATATAATATAATTAATTATAAATTATCTAATATAATTTAACGTATAAATTATCGTTTTTATAACGTAATTCTAAAAAGAAATCGGAATACGTATTTAAATAACTGTAATGTATATATTATTTTAAACAATTTATATACTTCGTTTCGAAATACCGTTTTAATATTAATTATAAAAACTGGAATCAATTAATTCGATTTTTTCGGTATTATAAAAAATCTCGAACAAACTTATTCCGAATTTTTTTCTTTTATTAATACGACAAATTTTAACTATCTTATTATCCAGGGCTAGCCTGGTTTTTACGTTCCTTATATATAAATAAAAATGCTATTAAACCTTGTCCTTAGTTCTATATATTTTAAAAACGCAGTAACGGTTAACGTTATCGATAATTAAACTATAATACGCATTGCCGTCGATTATAACGAGCTTAATTTAGCCCATATTATACTAGAACAACTTTTTAACGTATATTTCTTTTTTTTTTAAAGTTTTTTAAAAATGTTTTAATAATCTTAGCTCGATTATAAACTTTCTAAGTAATTAATTCGACATCTACTTTATATAAATTTATTTTTATAATTATCTTAATAATTCATTTTAACCGTTTATTATTAGGATAGCACAAACGGTGATATTAAAGAACAAGCTTTTTTAATACTACTTTTATTATTAAAACCTTCCTATTAACAGTAAAGGTTTATAAAGTCTTTAATATTTTATTTATTTTATCTTATACCATTCCTAATACGTATCCCTATTAAATATCGTCGGCTAAGCCGTTTATAAGAAACTTTTTTTAAAGACGTTTATTATGGTTAACTTCGTACCGTTATTATTAATTAAACAATTCCGGTTAAAATATTCCTTTCGTTTATAAAAAACTTTTCCAAAGAAAATTCGTAATAAAAAAATAAATACGTATAATATATATCGTAAAATAATTAGATTATACTTACTTTTAATTTTTTTAAAGTCTTAATTAACTATATTAATTATCTCGATTTAAATTAATCCTCCTTTAATAATAATTATAAACTTTTTATCCTATATATTTAACGTTTATTTCGGTAAATAATTTTTAACGTTATTTATAATAAATACGTTAATTCTCGAATTCTATAATATTTCGTTACGGTTTTCCTTATATATATTATATAACTAAAAGATTAAGGCTTAAGGCTTATTTTGTATATATTTGTCTTTAAACTTTTGGTTAAAACTTTCCGTAATCGATTTTATACCTGCTTTTAAGCGTAATACTAGTTCGTTATCGGCTATATTATTAAGCGCGTATACATCGCCCTCTTTAGTAAAGGCGGCGACGCTCTTTAAAATGTTATCTTATTACGTAATGCGCTTAGTGTTTTTTATAACGCGATTAAACAGCGTTATAATCTCTTTTATTTTAGATTAATTAATTTTTGCGGTATACCTAATTTAGTATCTTCTAAAAAACTAATTATATAAGTTTTTAAAACCGTTTAAGATAAAATACGCCTTTAATAAACATTGCTAACCGTTAACGTTATTGTTATTATTATTATTATTATTATTATTATTAAACTTGCCGTTATTATCGTTTCGTCTGTTATTGCGTTAACCGTTTTGTTAGCTATTATTATTCCTATTTTTTTTTAAGTTTTCGGTAATCCTTAGTTAAATAACCGTATTTTCTACAGTTTTAATAAAAAAGTTCGCCTTTAACGTTCTATAAAAACTTATTACTGTTATTTTTCCCCTTGTTATTATTGTTATTATTACCTCGGGTGTTATAACTTTAGTTTTTAAGCTTGTTATTACCGTTTTTATTACCCTTAGCCTTCTTTATTTAGTAATAAAACTTACTATTAAAGTTATTTATTAAGCGGTGGACTATATAGTTGGTCTTGCGGAATACGGAACTTATTATTCGATATTAATTACCTGCTTTGTCTTTATCGGCGGTTAAGAACTGTAACGGCGGGGCTAGTTAATTAACTATTAAACTAAGTTGTACGGTTTATATTAGCAGTTATATTACGGAAATCTAAGTAACGAAAATAACTTAATTACGTTTAGTAATACTAAGGGTATCTTAGATAACTAAGTTGTATTATAAGTTGATATTATTTAAGTTATGAAATTAATAAACGTATATATTTTAATTTAACTTATTAATTTACTGGTTTATCTCTTATAAACTAGCGATTTAATTTATTAGTTTACCTTTTATAAGCTAGTAATTTAACTTACTAACTTTCCTTTAATAAATTAATAATTTAATTAAATAACTTAATTTATTTAAATCTTGTTTTAGTTTATTAAAACCGTTTCCGAAATTTTCTTTCCGTTAAGTTGTAATACGATTTTTCTTTTCCTAGGATTCTTACTTTTAAAATTTTTTTTTCTATAAGTTTTTGTTTTATTATATTAAGTCGAGTTATTAAGAGTTATTCGCGTAAAATAAAGTAACGTTATATTTTAGTTAATTTAATTAATTTAGAAAATTTCGAAACTATATCGTATTTCTTTTTTCTTTAAAGGGTTTAATTACTAAATAATAATGAGAGTTTCCCATTATAAGGAATATATTTATTATGGTTGTTTTTATAATAATATTGGTATTTCCGTAACGATAATTAATTATTACGTTGCCGAAGTCCGTCGTTTAAAAAAAGAAAAATTTATTACGGAGTAAAACCTTTAATAAACTTTTAACTCGTTTTTCCCGTATACGTAAATAATATCAATAATATTAAACTTAAAGTACGAAATTTATAAATCGTACCTTATAGTTTTTAAATAAGTAGGATAAATTTAATCGTTAAAAGTTAGAATTAACGATAGCCGTTTAAGCCTTTACTAATATTAATGTCATTAATTAAAATACTGTTAATTAAGGGCTTTTATTTTAAATAACGTAAATTAAAACGTATTTATTATTAATTTCGTTAGTATCGGAAAAAATTTTTTAATAACCGTTAAACGTTAATAAAGTTTTTAACGAGTTCTCAGGTATTTTTAAAATTTAAATAATCCTTTTATTTTATTAGATATTAGGTAAATATTTTTTTTCCTATATCGAAAACTGTTTCCGTTTTATAAATTGGTATATTTTCTTTTATTTTTCATTATATTTTATATTAATTTTAATAATACTCGTTATTTACTTAAATAAAGAAAATAAAAAAGATTAAATAAAATTTAACCTTGAATAATAACTTTAATTAATAAGTTTATATAGGCCGATATATTTAACGTCGAATTTTTAATTTAAACGTTTATATAAGGAAACGCGTTATAATTCGGGATATCGCTATTGTTCTAATTAATCTAGGTTATAGGAAAGGTATGGGAGTAGCTAGGACTGGGCTATATACATACAAAGAGTGGGTCTGTCGCGCCTACCCCTCCGTTGCCCTAGGCACCCCTTACACTTAATTCCTTTAGCTATTACATATATCCTAATACGCCCTTATAATTAAAAGGATTTCTAAGGCCTTTAAAGCTATTTACAGCTTCGCCGGCGCCCTTAAACCTTTAGGCTTCCGTCCTAACGCCCTTATTTTTCAATAACCAGCTTGATACTTTTTAAAAGGCTGTCCATATAAATCCTTTAAACCGTCAGGGATAAAATAAGCTTCGCTACGATAAACCTGGCTTTTATTCTTATTATTGCCGTCCTTATCGCTATCTTTATCACCGTCCTTCTTTCTTTTCGGACAGTTTTTTACCTTATAATCGTATTCGCCGCAATTTTAATAAAAAGGCTTGCCCTTTTTATTCCAATTCGGCTTTCTATTATCCTTTTGCGTAGCGTAACTTTCTACCAATTACTTCTTATAATCTTTACCTCGGAATTCGGTAACAAAATCGTTTAAAACGTAACTAAGTCGAATAAGTTAGAGCCGAAACGTTTTTCGAATACGTAATGCCTATATTTTAACGTTTTTAATATTACGAAGTAAATTAATAAAAATAATAACTTATTAGCCTTCCGTTATAAGTAAGGTAACTTCGCCAGTCCGTCGAACGAAACGTTAAAATTCGACAACGTAATCGAAAGCTAAATCCTTTTTTACGTTCTAATGGAAAAACTAAAATTAAGTCCAAAAGTCGAATTATTCGTCGATACCTTTGTTTCCGTACGCTTTCTCCAAAGTCTTAAGTATCAAAATCCCTTTCGTAAAACCGGAGATAACTGCTATAGGACCTTCCTTAACATTAATAATAACGTTCGTAACTATTCGGACTTTATTTATTACCATAAAGCGGTCCGATTTACCGCCGGCGTATCCGATAGAAATAAACGCTACCTAAAACGCCGTTTTTTATATTTCCTAGTTACCTTTATTTTCGAAACGATTTTCCTTCGACAGTTTCAAGTTAAAGGTATCCCAATTCAGGTAGGTGGCCGTCGACGGTATCTTTGCTTTTTTGTTACTATTACTATACTTCAGGTTAGCCAGCTTTTGTTATAACTCCTTTAATTATTCCTTAAGTAACTTTACCATATTAACTACCTTCCTCTTCGCAATTAGTATATCTCGTTAATACTTTTTAACTTTTTCGTTAATTACCTAATACGGCAATAGTCGACCTTGTAACTTTTCGTACCGATTTTTCCAATCCTTTACCGATTAACCTTAAGAAACCTTCCTTCCGGCTTTAACTGCCAAGCGCGCGCTTTCTACGCCGACGACCCCCTTAAACGGTACCTCGAATTACGTACAAAATAAGTGGTCTTAAATATTAATTAACGGTTAAAATATTAAGAAACAGAAACCAGAAAATGCTACTATATAAGGAAACGCGTTGCAATTCGGAATATCGCTGTTATTCTAATTAATCTAGGTTGTAAAAAAAATGTAGGAATAGCTAAAACTGGGCTATATATATATAAAGAGTGGGTCTGTTGCGCCTACCCCTCCGTTGCCCTAGGCACCCCCCATACCTAATTCCTTTAACTACCACATATATCCTAACAGTTTGGTTTTAATTTTTTAACCTTTTTTAATTATAATATTTAGTTATTTATATACGTATAAATTAAAATTCCGTTTTTATTTTTCGGTATAATTATTTAAATTATTTTAATATAAATTAATTCTTTTTTTAATATTTCTTTTTAAATTTCTACAATAAAATTAAAATTAGCAATTGTTAAAATTATTTTAATACTATTATCATAACTAGTATTATAATTTAATTATAAGATAAATAATTTTTTAATTTAGTTATTTTATCTATATTTAATATAATATTATAAATACGTTTTTAATATCTGGTGAATTCTTTCCGTTTATTTATTTATTTATAATTTAAAAGTATTCGACAGCTTATAATTTAAGCTGAATTATATTATAAGGTTTTATTAAAATTTCGAAATAAAAATTATACCTTTATTTAAAATAATTTCTAATAATAATTCGTATATATTAAAAATATGTCGAAAAAAAACATAGATTATTTATTCGGTAACCGTATTCTTATTATAAAGTAAAAAATAAGAAATTTTATAAATCGGTTAACGATTATAAAGATATTATCATAATATATGCCCGTAACTAAATTTTTTAATAAAGGAAATTTCGTCATAAAATCGAATATAATTAAATCTTATAATTGCTTAATAACTAATAATAATTATAATTTTCCGTATAATTTATATCGTTTAACTTTTATTTTAACGTAAATATCGTATTAATATATAATTTTTTATATAGTTAACTTTAATTTAGGAAAATATAATATTTATCGTAAACTTTTTAAAGTTTTATAAATCCTTAAATATCTATATAATTAATATTTATATATTTCTTATATTAAATTTTTTGAACATTTTTTAGTATGTAAATTTTGTTTATCTCTTAAATTTCGGGTAAATTATCATGGTATCGTCGTAATTTTCAATATATATTTAATGTAAATATTTTTTCAATATCCGGTCGAAAATAATTTATTATATTTTTACTGTAAAACTTTCCAGATTTAATTATTTATTAAAAATATTTGCGTTATTATTTTTCAATCCCTTATAATAAATAATGTTATCATTAAATTTTAAAAAATATTCCCCGTAACGTAATTATTATCCGATTAACTTTTTAATAATTGCGAAATAAAATTTTTTTTTATAATTTATATATATTTTTATTTAATGTTGGTTTTTTTAAAGTAATATTTAAATTCCTTAAAAACTTTAATACTAGCTAAAAATTCTTTATCGTAAATAAGATAATTTAACTTAACGCTATATAATTTGTAAAAATAAAAGGTAATAAGGTATAATTTTTTTTATCGTTTTGTTAATAAATTATTACTTTTAAAATAAAATTTAAAACGTCGGTTTTAAATTTTATTAATTTATGTAAATTGTATATTATTAAAACGGGTTCGCTAATAAAAGTATTTTTTAATTATTCGAAAACTTTTTTTTACAACTGGAATTTATATAAACTATTAATCTTTTTTAATAAATTCTATAAACGGTATCGCGATTTTACTAAAATATCGTATAAACCGTTAGTAGTAATTAATTAATTTAAAAAATATTTATATCTCAGTAATATTAACGGGTATTATTTAATTCTTAATCGTAATAAGTTTTTAAAAATTTCTTTTAATATATTCTAAGGTAATAATATATTTTAATTACTTAATTTTATAAATATAAAAAATACTTTTTTCGACGTTAATTAAAAAATTAATGTTTTATAAGATTTATAAAACCTTCTAAATATATTCTATATATTCCTTTTTTATTTTCGCATAAAAAAAATATTAAGGTATTTTCGAAATATTAATTTACTATTTATTAAAAAGTTATTAATACGTTCGTAAATTTAAAAGGTATAACGAGATATTTAAACAGTTTATATTTTATTCTAAATATTATTTTTCATTCGTTTTTTAACTTAATTCGAATTTAGTTATGTTTTTTTCGCAGATTTAAAACCGTAAATTATTTAACATTTTATAATCGGTTTTTAATTTTAATAATTAAAAACAATAATATTTTATCTTTAATAATAATATTATTAAAATGCCGGTAATTAATAATAAGTTATAATTTATCGTTTTTTTATAATACGAAAAATCTTAGGTATTTTATTAATAACTTAAAACGTTATATATATCCTTTTCTTAATTTATCCTTCAAGTAATTTTAAAAAACGTATAACTTTATTTCGTCTAAATTTTAAATAAAATAAAAAATAATTATTTTACTAGTTTTAAAAATTATCTTATAATTTTATTTACTATATTATGGTAACTTTATATCGAACTTTTCTTAAAATATTTCTCATATTTATAATATTAAAATAATATTTTTGTGATTTACTTTAATAATTTTTTAAGCTGTATTTGTAAATCGTCGTTTATTTATCGAAATCGTATGTTAAGGTTGATAATAACGCGCCGTATTCTTTTATTATACTGTTTATTTTAAATATATCTTATTTTTTTAAACAATAAAATTTCTGTCGTATTCTTATATTTATATTCGTTATTCTTATCGATCGAATATTAAGATTTTAATTTTTTTTTCTTTTTATTATATTAAAGAATAAGTGAAAATTTATTTAATTAATCTTTTAATTAATTAAAGGGTTATATTAACGTAACTATAATTTTCCAAAGATTATATCGTATTCTATTAATAAAATAACATCGAAATTAATAATTTATTTTTTTATCGAAAATTTTAAGGTAATTAATTTCGCGTTTAATTTATCCGTCGTTATAAATAAATCTTTAACTTTTGGTATTCTCGATTTTATAAAACTAACTTTTTTTTTTCCATAATAGTTTCAGTTAATTTATTATTTCCGGATTAATATAATTCGTAATTATCATTCGGTAATTCATTATTACGGTATATTAATTTTTCTTTATTCGTATTTAAATAATAATAACATTATCGCCCGTAATTCCGATTATTATGTTTAAAACCTTTTTAATATATTATAATTTAATTTCTTTTTTCCCGTTTATTTACAGCTTTTCTATAAATAACGTTAAATTTTTAAAAGGTATAAAAGTTCTTTTGGTACTTTTTTATCCCGATTATTTTGTATTCGGAGTTTTTCTAGTTATTTTTTTATTCGTATTACTTATTTTTGTAATTATTTAAGTTATCGTCGTACATCTTATTACTTATAAGCTTATTTCGTAAATGTCTCGATGGTTTTTTTATTCGGTAATGTTAATTACGAACTGTCATTTTCCTACTAGTTATTATATTTTTTTCGTTTTTTAAATCTTATTAGCTTTTTTTAATAAAGTTTTTAATGTTTTTTTAATTACCCGTTTATTTTCCGGGTCCGTTATAAAAGCTAGTTAAATACTTAAGTTAATAATAATTTATCAGCGGTATTTTTTTAATTTAATAATTATATTATCCGAAATAATAAAACGGGTCTTTTTATAAATTTCACTTTCCGGGTAACCAACTTTATAATATTATTTGTTAATTAATTTTATGTTCGTCCGTAAATAATCGTAAATATTGGTATTATTATTAATCGTGTTTATTAATTCTTTTTTATTTTTTAAACTTAAAACCCCCCCGATATATCTAAATAATACGTTAATAAATTGCTTTTTTTTATTCGTAATGAAATTAATATTTAAGCTTTTTATAATAAATAACGTAAATTTTCGTATATTATTCTTGTTTTCTCGGACAAAGATTTTCCTTTTATTTATAATATTTTTATATCTATTTTTATAAAGCTCGTTAATCTTATTTTTATCGTTATTTCTCCTGGTAAAATTAAGCAAATAAACTTTTTTCCGTAAAATCTTTTTATTTCGGATAATTTTCGTATTAATACGTTACTGTATACCGTAATCGGTAATTACCTTTATATCGGATTATATTAATCAATTTTTTATTATTTTATTATTAGTTTTCGGATATAAAGTTTTAATTATTTTGTTGAAAATTTTTAAGGGCCTTATATTTAAAAATTTTACATCTTATTTTACTGTAATTATAATTAATTCCGTCGTTAAACCGTTCCGATTTCCATAAAACCCGGTATCGTACTGTAAAACGTATTTGTTTATCGTAAAACGTTAATATTAATTACGTACTTAAGCTTATTATTTTATTACGTTTTAGAATTCCGGGTTCTTTAAACGTATTATCTATTATCGATTTTAACTATTATCCCGATATAATCGGTTAAATATTAAAGTTGGTTTTTTTTAATTAACTTTTTTTGAACTTCTTTTTTTAAATTAATAAAAAACTTAGTTATATAAGTTTTTTATCCTTAATTTAATTTAAATATTAACTGGATAAAAGTATTACCTTAAATCGAAATAGCTTTTTTTTAACGTAATTTTTATATCTAAATTTTTACTTTAGTTTTTTCGTTTATTATTTTAAATATTTTTCTTAAAGCGTTTTTAAATTTTTCGTAACCGTTATAAACTTTTATTATTTCGGGATTCCGTTATTTTAATAAGAAAGTAATATATTTTTTACGTATTAGCTTAAATTAAATAACTGTACTTCTTGTAAATAACACAGTTATAAACTTTATTTAAGTTATAAAAATAATAAATTTAATAGGAAAATACTTTAAATACGTTCGGTATTAAATTAAGAATAATTATAACCTAATAAACATTCTATTAAAAAATTTAGGCCTTAGTAGTTTTAATACTTCTCTAAGTTTCTTAATAATTATTAACTAAATTATTTAAATAGTCTTATCGCGAAAAAAGATTTCTTTAACTTTTTCCTTTACCTTTTTCTTATTTTTTTAGGCGTTTATAAGTAGCTTAAAAGGAAATAATACGTTGCTTTTTTCTTTTTTAAATTAATTAATGCGGTCCGTAATTACGTCGAATTTTTTTAAAAAAATTTTACTAAAAAACGGAGGCGCTTTTTTTTATCGTCCGAACTTATAAACTTTTTCGAGATTTCGTAAATAAATTATTTTTCGGTTTATCTGCTAGTAAATATAATATTAATAAAAATTACTTCAAAGTTTATAATGTATAACGGCTAAATTAATTAATTAATTATTAAACTAAGTTATACGGTTTATGTTAATAATTATATTGCGGGAATTTAAATAACGACAATAATTTAATTACGTTTAATAATATTAAAAATATTTTAAGTAATTAAATTATATTATAAATTGCTATTATTTAAATTATTAAATTAATAAGCGTATATATCCTAATTTAATTTATTAATTTACTTTTTATAAACTAGTAATTTAACTTATTAGCTTACCTTTTATAAGCTAGTAATTTAACTTATTAACTTATCTTTTATAAACTGGTAATCTAGTTATATAACTTAACCTATTTAGGTTCTGTTTCGGTTTATTAAGACCGTTTTCGAGACCTCTCCTCCGTTAGGTCGTAACAAGAACATAATAACCTATTAGTTCTTACTTAGCTTCATATCGCATTTCTTAATTTCGCGGATCAGTTTCTAAAATTTCGAAGTAAAAACGACTAGGTCCTTACCGTCATAACGGTACTAGCTTAGTTCCTTTTAAAAAAAGCGCTAACGGGCTTTTTTAATCGCAATATAAATCTTACGGAAAATTTTCAATATTTTCGAATTTTTCTTAATTCCGATAACGAGCTTTAAAAACGCCCGACGTATTATTTTAATAATTGTTTTCGCTAAACGCAGTTTATTAAAGGTAAAAAGCTTTATTCCCTTCTCGTAATCTATTTTTTTAAATACGAGGTTTAAAGCATTTTTTTAAAATTTTTAATTCTTAAAGCTTTTTAAATGGTTTTCCTTATCTAAGGCGAAATCGAAACGTTTTTAACGGAAGGCGGAATTCTTTTTTTTAGATTTTTTCTCCTTATACTTTTTTTTTATCTTTTTTATTACGATTATAGTCACGTTTTTTTTAATTATTATCACTTAAATTGTTTAAATTACTTTCCGAATTTAAATCCGAATCTAAATCCGAAAACAACGACGAAAAACTAAATGATAAAAAGGAACTATCATTACTTCCTTCACCGTTACCTCGTAACAAAAGCGAAAAAAGTAATAACAAAAACCGTCTCGATAAATATTGGGATAATATTCCTACTTGTAGGCCGTTATTAGCTAAACTTTTTTAAAGATCCGTAAGATCTCTTAGAAAAAAAGGCATTTTCTTTACCTTTCCCTTTTTCTTAGGTTTCTCGTTATACTTTAAACTTTTTACAACAGTTTTAAAACTTCTATTAAATATTTTAATCGGTTTTGCTGGTTCCGGTTTTATTAATAGGTTATTATTAGGATAGAAATTAACTTCCTTTACCAGCATCGCTTTAAAACGCTTAGATTTATTTTTATATAAATTACTTATAACATGGATCCGCTATAGTTATTTTTCTAAGACCCGTTAATTTTATTTAGCCAGTTAGTATTACTCTCGTTTAATAACTGCTTTATTAGTTAATAGCTTAATTTACTTACGTAAATACTTTATTTTCGCATAAAGACGTTCCTTATTAAGATAAAACTTTAACAGATTTGTAAATGTATTTTAAGGTCTTAAAGTTTCCCTTTATTAGGCGACGCACAAAATATGTAAAGGTATTAACTAATCGTTTTAATAAAACTTTATCGTATAAGATACTTAGCCGAACAAACTTATTCTCGTAACTACTGCCGATTACTTTAACTTTAAACCGGTTAATTAAAATTTCGTAACGATATACTATAAATAACAGAAATATAAAAGCTTTTATTATAATCCTTTTTTAAAAAAACTAAAAAATACTACTATATTAAAATGCGCTGTATTAATCTAACTATTATTAATTTTTAAATATATGTATAACTTAGTTATATCTAAAATATATCTATTCTAGGTGCAAAAAACTAGTTAAAAAAAGGTGGGTACGCTGGACCTATCCAAAACGCGTTCGGGTAAACATTACACGAGCTAACTAACCCTGTTACATACTAACGCATTTAATTCTAATAATATATCTTATTTTAATTAAAACGGAATAATAATTAATAAAAAAATAACTTAAAATTATAATTAACGTTTAATATATCTTTTTATCTCTTTTAAGTTAATATAATAAAAATATATAAAGTTTAAAATTACTTATAATAAATTCCGATATATATTTTTATCTTAATTAATTAAATATAAATGATATATTAAAAGATTTAAAATAAATGTTTAAAAATTTTAATTATTTAATTATTTAAAGTAAAGTATTTATTTTTATCCGATATTTTTATAGATTTTTTACCGATATAAACGTTATAAATTTATACGCTAATATTATATATACGACCGATAACTTTACGAAAACTGTATATTATCGGTTTATTCGTTTTATATTAAGTATAATTATCGGCAATTGGTACTTTCAGGTGCCTACGGCTGGTACATCTAGGCTGCGAGCTGCTACTTAGGACAGCTTTTATCTAGGAACTATTCTTTATACAGTTAAACGTATATATAAAGACGATTACGCCTAGACTTTTTTAGTTTTTCCTAGAATAACTATGCGCTTTTTACCAAATCCTATATTTAATTATTATAACAATTAATATAGTAATATTTTTTAGTTAATTAGTAATTGTAATACGTTAAACGAAATAATTATTTATAAGTTAAGTTAATAAAAAGAGTACGAAATATAAAAAGGAATTATTCAATTAACTTAAAAAAATAAGCGGTTAACGATAATAAGCGAATAATAAGAATATATTTTAAGGTAGCCTTTTATAATCGAATAAAACAATCTACCTGATAAGGGTTTCGTTTTTATACGGAATAAAAAGTATACGATTAATAAAAAAAAAATTTCCTTTTAATTAAAAGGACTTTTAAAACGAGAAGTTTTATAGTAAAAGGGAAAAATAAAAGCTTATAATAAACGTAACGGTAGAAAAGAAACTTATTTTCGAAATTTCTTCGGAAAAAGCTTTATTACCTTAATAATAATAATTAAGAAACAGATATAAAACCATTATATAGAAATAATAGCCTTAATTAAAATTAAATAAGTTTTATATATTTAGATATGAATTTAAGTAAGATTAAAAAAACGTTAAAGTACGAAAATATAAATATAAGTCGGTTAAAGATAAAATTAAAATTTTAAATTTTTATTAAAAAAAGGCGGCGATATAATAAAGCAAAGAAATAATATCGTAAAACGATTATTAAATATATCTTGGTTCGAGAACGTACTTTAATAAGAAGCGCTTTAATTAAAGATAATATAAAGTTTACGAAACGTTTAAAAAGCGAGAGGTTTATAGAAAGCCCTTATCGCCGTCGAAAGCGACGTAAAAAAAATTAACCCCTTAAAAAAAGCGAAACGAAACCGAAAAAGTAGTTTATTAAAAAGTTTAATCTTTCGAAAAGGGAAAAAAGCGAAAAGAAGAAATTACGTAAAGAAAAAAATGTAGTACGTAAGGACCTTAACGATTCGGATAGGTTATTTATAAATTTATTTAAAGGTTTTAAAAGATAAAGAAACCGTCGTAACAATTCCTTTAATATCTTTAGCAGCTTTTTAAGCCTTAATAACTTAAATAGCTTTAACGAATTAAGTGTTCGCTTATAGGAAAAAGAAAAGGATTTTAAAAAGTTTAATAATAATATAAAGTTACGTTAGAAACGTTTTAACTTTTCGCTAGATAAAGAAAATCATTTAACAGGCTAGGTTAATTAAAAGCTTTAAAATAACATTTTAACTTTTGCTTTTAAAAAATTAATTATAAGAACGGAATAAAGTTAAAATAGCTTAATTAATTACGTTTCGTAAAAGCCATTACCAAAATATATAAAAAACGCTTTTAAAGTTAATTATAAATATTTAAAAAAAAAGAAAATATTAAAGACTTTTAAAAAAAACTTACGTAATTATAAGCAAAGCTAAATAAAGATTTTTTTAAAAGAAACTTAATAAGATTATATACGATAAAAGAGATTTTATATAATTTACTACGAAGTTTTAAAACCTATTACGAAAGGTTATAAACTGTAATATAAAGCTTAAATTAAAGAAACAAATTACTATATTCCTTACTACTATAAAGAATTACGTTAACAGCTGGTATAAAACGATTTAATTAATACTTAGGTAAACCAGTTATTTCTTTTAACAATTAATCGACAACTTTAATAATAAATTCTATAATCGCATTAATAAAAAAAAGGAAGGTTTTATAACGTTTAAAAAAGTAAAGAAATCATATTAATAATAATAACTTTTAAGATAACAGCCCCGTATAAAATAAAAATAAAAAGCCGCTTTGCTTTAACTATAGTAAATACGGGCATCTAACGAAAGATTGTCTTAAGCCGTAAAAGGAGAAAAACGGTAAAAAAAAGAAAGGAAAGCATGGTTAACGTTAGGGTAATAATGGACAAAATAATTAAAATAATAACTTTCGTAACCTTTATAATAATAACAGGAACGAAAAGTAATTTATCTTTAACAGCTTAAAGGACTTGTACCGATTAAATAAAAAGACTTTTAACGCTTACGTTAAAAAATAACAGTTTAAAGACTTTATATAATAGTATAATAAGATAATTTAAAAGGAAATTTAAAAAGTTTTAATAATTAAACGCTTTAAAACTTAAGCGATTAATTACTTTAAGTTATAAATAAATAAACGTTTTAAAGGAATTATTATAGAAAATGTTATGTTTTTATATATTTATTTCTTTTATGCAGGGTCGTTAAGTTCAAGTCGTATTATCTAGGCTGAATTTATTTCTTTTATAAAAACGAATATTAATATTACGAATAATATTAGTAACATTAAAAAAATATTATAATAAATATTAAATTTAAGAGAATTTAAATTATAACGGATAATAAACGCATAGTTATTATTTTTATTAGTATTATTAAGTAACTTTTAAAAGAGTTTAATAAAAAAAGAAACGAAATTATAATTAGGTATATATTATATATTAATAATTTCTTTTTTAAAAATGTTTTTCGGGAAGATATTTTATAAAAAGGGAGGATAGTTAAATCGTAACGTTTTAATACACCTTAACGGGATTTAGTTATTAACAATTAACGTTTTTCGGAAAGGATTTTTTTTATAGCTTTACGAAATGCCTGAATTTATTATTAGAGCCCCGGATTTAATAAATAATAAGAATTATTAATAAGAATACGTATTAGAGAAGGTATCCGATAAGGAAAACGGCGATAACTTAGTAAATAACTTAAAACGCGTACTTTCAAACGTTTTTAAAAACGGGAAAATTTTAATAACGGATAAAGTTATAAAAAAAATATTTTTTTTAATATTACTATTTTTATTATTTTAATACCGAACGATTAATATAGATTATTTAAAGGTTTATAGGGATAAATCTAGATTTTAACGATATAAAAAAATTTTTATACGACATATAACGAAGAGAAAATACGAAAAATATTATTTCTAAATTTTTTAAAACCGAAAAAAGTATATAAAAGAAATTATTTAGTATAACGTAAAATTAATTAAACTTATTAATATCGAAAATAAAAATCATCTTAATTTTATTATAAACGATTTAATATATTATAAAAAGAATTGTTCGTTAAAAAATAAGGACGAAGTTTAATAAAATTTATATACGTATATTACGTAAATTATAAAACGTTTAAATATATTATTACCGAATTAAAAAGGTAAATAAAAAAAATATAAATTTTACGTTTTAATAATAGTAAAAATTTTAGTATAACGATAATTAAAAACTTTTACGTTATAAAAAATATCTGATTAGTAATTTTTAACGTATATAATTAATAATAGAACGGAATTATATAATAAGGAATATAATGTCTATAAATGAAAGCGCGTATAATTTTTACGTAAATAATATCTTTTTATATATTTTTTAAGATTTCGTAATAAAGGTAATAATATATATTATAAATAAAATAAATTAATTTATAGTAAAAAATATAATATTTATCGAATATTTTAAAAACCTATTTAAATCGAATAAATTATATAAATTTAATAATAGTTATTTCCGAATCTTTAGTAATAGATATATAGTTTTAATTAATCAAAATTATCGAATAAGTTTAAAAAACTTAATAGCTTGTAAATCGAAAAAAAAAATTATTAAGTTATTAAAACATATAACGTATTACACATATGAGCGAGAGATACATATGAGCGAGAGACTTTTTTTGCCATTCCAACTATTTATCTTTAATCGTCCATTTCTTAATATTAACGTTATGGAACGTTTTATAAAAGAAGTAAGAATGAATTTAGCTATTTAGGTTAAAAAACGAAACCCGAAAGTTAGTTACAAAAAGCTTAGTTTTATCTATGAAGTTCTATATTTTACTTTAATATACCGTTTTAACGGTAGATACGCCCGAACCGATATTATTTCTCCTTTGCAAAAATTAACGCCGACCGAAGAAAAATCGATTGTCGACCGAATCCTTAACCTAGATACGCAAACGTTTCCTATCCGGCTTTAGCATATTGAAAATATGGCCAATATACTGCTGGCTTAGTACGTTACGGAACGTGTCGGAGTTAACTAGGCGTCGAACTTTGTTAAACGGCAAAAAAAACTTTAAACGCATTTAAATCGGA
This sequence comes from Monosporascus sp. CRB-8-3, assembly GCA_004155055.1. Taxonomy (NCBI): domain Eukaryota; kingdom Fungi; phylum Ascomycota; class Sordariomycetes; order Xylariales; genus Monosporascus; species Monosporascus sp. CRB-8-3. The sequence goes on along the minus strand of QJNZ01000276.1, from coordinate 25,598 downwards.
AAATCGATTATTAACGGATTTTATCCGAAAATCCAGAAATATTTCGTAAATAATTCGAGCTTATTCGGGTTATAATCGCGAAGTACGGTATTGCAGAAGAGGATATTTACAACTTCGACGAGACTGGATTTTTAATAGGGCTTTTTATGGTAACGGGTATGGTAATTACCAGTGCCGAAAAACGTGGAAAACTTAGATAAGCGTAATAAGGGAATAAAGAATGGGTTATAGTTATCCAGGTTGTTAATTCCTAAGGTTGGGCTGTACCGTTATTTGTTATTATGGTAAGGAAAAATTATTTTGGGTCCTGGTATTGCGATAACTTATTATTAACAGCCGATTGGAAAATTGTATTAAGTGATAATAACTAAATAACAAATAAATTAAGTTTAAAATAAATCCAATATTTTGATAAATATATTCGGATACGTACGAAAAATTCGAAACGTTTCTTTATTTTCGACAATTACGAAAGCTATTATTTAATAAAATTCGAAAAATATTATGCTAATTACGACATTATTACGCTTTATATACTTACGTATTTTTCGTACCGGTTTTAACCTCTTAATATATTTTGTTTTTTTATTTTAAAACGCGTTTATTTGCGGTATATCAAAGACTTAATGCGACGTTATTATACCTATATTGCCAAAAAAGATTTTTTTGCCGGCTTTTACGACGCGTTCTAAACTGCCATGACGTCCGATAATATTAAATCTGGATTTGCGAAAATTAGCCTTGTTTTATTTGATTTTAATAACGTCCTTTCCGAATTCGAAATTTTTCCAGTTGTATTTATGCTAATTGTTTCCCCGTTAACCTCTGCCGGTTTTATTTCCCCGCCTACGAAAACCCCTAGAAATATCCGTAAAGTAATAAAACAAAAACGTTATTTATAAAGGAAAATTAAAAATTATTAGGGTAATTCGCCAACAAAAATACTTAAGTCGGTTAATTTTATGACAAAAGGTTACATATTATTATTATATAAAACCGTTTTTTTCCGGGAAGAAAATGTCCAATTACACGAAACGAACTATATTTTAAGCAAACGTTGCAGGATTAAAAATAAACATTTTTAAGAAGGAGGAATATTTATTATATAAGAAAAATAAGCTTTTTTGGCCCAAAAAGAAGGGGGTGGTGAAAAAATGCAACTAACAGTAATTGAGGGGGGTCGTCGTAAGAAGGTTGAGACGAAGGAACGGAAATATGGCGTTTACGGCAAGCCCGGATATAATGCGCGTATTTGTGAAAAAATTGTAAATATATTTAGCTAAGAAGAATCCGATTGATTTAAATTAATGCGATATATTGTTATTGAGTTATTTGAATTTGTTGTTGCGGAATGCCAAAAAGCGGCTCGCTTATATATGTCTTTCGCTTATATGTATGGTACGTTATAATTATAAGGTATAGTTATTAAAAGGCGGTAAATTATTTATTATATTATATGTTATTATTTACGAAAATTTAAAAAGTAAGATAAATTTTTTAACATTAAAAATATTATTCGATTATTTTTATAGCACGTATAAAAACGTTTAAAATACCGTTAGAAATAAAATATAAAAGTGAAAGATAAAGATAATAACGTCAGTTTAAAAAACGATACGAATTAAGAAATTAAGTAAGTTAAGCGTAGAAAGGGACGTTCGAAAAAGATTATCTTTAAGTTATATATTTTGAAAGTTTTAAATAAAGTTTTAAAGTTAATTTAAAAGATAAAATTAATTTTAACTTAAAAGGGCCAAGGTAAAGGAGATTTATATATTTTTTATTTTAACTTATTAACGTCGAATAATAATAAAAACCGTTTTAGTAATTTTAAAAATACCGAATAGGTTATTCGGAACGTTTACGAATTTAAATAAATAAGTAATATATTAGATATTAATATTTATAAGTTATTTACTATTATAAATAATAGTTCATCTTTAAAGAAAGTTATAAAAAGCTTAAAACGAAAAATATAACTTATAGTTATTTTTATAAAGATTAAAAAGAATATTTCGTACGAAATTTTTAAATTTACGTTTTTTAGTAAGGTTATTTAAAGGCACTTTATTAACGTTAAATAGATATTAAGAAAGAAATATACGTTTATAAGAGAACTAGATAAATATAAGATACGTATTTACGTAAAAAAATTTATATAATAAAAAATTAATTGTAACAAAATCGTAGTAAGTATTATAAAGGTAATGTATTAAAGGATTTTAATAGCGTTAGTTATTTTTTAAAGGTGGTATATATTTTAAATAAATTTTATTATTACGTATTTAAATAGTAATTTAAAGGAAAGTATTTATATAAAATAATTTCCGATATTAAAGAAATATTTTAATACGTATTTAAAGGATAAAAAGATATATAGATTTTCTTTTAAAAAGTTTATTAGGTTAATAAACTCTTTATATAATTTAAAATAAGCCTGAGTTACTTATTAAAAAAGTAAAAAAGATATTTGCAAAATAAGGTTTTTATCCGTTAATTTCGGATAACGCGATATATTATAATTTCAAAATAAGAAACGTTATCGTTTTATACGTAAATAACTTTTTATTTTTCGGCCTTAATAAATAACGTTTTAAAAATATCGTTAAAAGAATTATTAAGAACGTTTTAGTTAAAGATTTAAATAATACGGATTAGTACTTAGGCGTACGAATTATCAGTTTTTTATTAACGGAAAATATTAAATTAAATTAATAATAATATATTAAAAAGTCATTAAAGTTAATTAACTTAAATAAGAAAAAAGGAGCTTATATTATTCGTTAAGGATTATTTGAAATATATTATAAAATATATTAACGTAGTTAATAAAAAAGAAATTTTTAAATATATAGACTTGGTAAAGAAATTTAATTTTTTATGTTATATTAATAAATTAAATATAACGCTTATAACGTTAATTTAAATATTAAGAATATATAACAAAATTACGGTCAGCCTGGATAATACGGCTTAAACCTAACGACCTTATATAATAAAATTACGAAAATATTCAAATAATATATTAAATATATTGTTTTAATACCGGAAATTGTAAAAGAATTATTCGAAATAGTCGATATAAGTTTTATAAATAATTATAAATTAATTAAATTTATAATAAAATATGTATTTTTTATAATTAAAATGTTTATTTTATAAATTTCGAAATTATAAGATATTATTATTAAATATATTACGAAAATAATAATTATAAACGTAATTAAAATTAAAAACTTTAATACCGAATTAAGGTTTATTTTTAAAGATTTTATTTTTATTTTAAAAAATAATATAAGTACGTTTAAACAAGTAAAAAAAATATAGATAATACAAAGAAAACGTTATATTCGAATCAAATATTAATACGTACGTTAAGAAATTTAAAAAAGAAATATTAATTTTTAATATATAAAATATAAAGATAATTTTACCAACGGATTTATAAAGTTATTAAATAAGAAAAATTTCGAACGGTTTATAATTAATTTAAGATTTAAGAAAATATAAGATAAATTAAAAAATATTTAAGATTTAATTAAAGTAATTAATAAAAAAAGATTTTGCTAGATTTTTTTTTACGGGAAAAAAGGCGTTTTTTCGTTAAAATTTATTTTTCGTTATTAAAAACAACGATTACGGTATTTTTCTTATCATTATCCGACAGTATCCGTTTATTTATTAATTTTGAAGTTTTAATTTTTTATAAAATTATTTATTTATATATATTTATAACTTTTTACATGAATTTTTACTTAATAGCGTTAATATTTTATATATAATTTATAATTAATTAATATCTTTTAATTAACTAGAAAAAAACATTTATGTAATAGTTTTTTATAAGAGGGGATTTAAAAAGTAACGATTTTAATTATTTATCGGTATTACCGTTAAAAAATAAAACCGATTTTCAAAGTTATAAAATTTTTAACGTAATAGGCTGGCGTATATAAAACTTTTTTTTATACCAACGTTTAGCTTAGTTCGAAATATTTCGAAAAAAAGTAAGCCTTATATTCCGGGCCGGCTGCGGAAAAACAATAAAACGAAAAAGCCGGTTTTTTAATATAACGGTTAATTACGTAACTTTATTATAAATAAAATAATAAAAATAAATGTTTAAATCCTATATAAACTGAAGATATTACTAATTTTTCATAGATTTTTTAAAAGTTTTAAATTCGATTTTAAGAAAAATTACGTAAATAAAGTTACTAAATATAAAAGAGCGTATCGGTAATTAATATTTTTAGGTATTTACGGCCGGTGCATTTAGGCTGCGAGCTATCGCCTAGGATAGCCTTCGTCTAGGAACTATCCTTTATATAGTTAAACGTATATATAAGGGCGATTACCCCTAGACTTCTTTAGTTTTTCCTAGAATAACCATGCGCTTTTCGCCAGAATCCTGTATTTGATTATTATAACTGCTGACAATAATGCTTAATATATAAAGCCGTATTTTACGAAAAAAATAAATAAATATGGTATATAATTTAGTTTTCGAAAAATTTAATATTTTTTTTTCGTTATTAAAATAAATTTTATGAAATTTTTAATTATTTAAACTTTTTTTAACTACCGACTTAATTATTTTTCAGATTATATTTTTAATTAAGTTCAATAAAAAATAAGAAGCTTTTCTATTAAAAATACTATATTTTATTTTTATTTTAATATATATAAATACGAAAAGATTTAATCCGAAAATATCTAAACGTATAATTCTAAAATAATTATATTATATTATTTTTAATTTTAAACAAATATTAAACGATTAATTTTAATTTATTATATTATATTTTATTTCTTTTATTTATATTTATTTATTTACGTATATAGTAACCGCTAGTAACGTTATAAAAGAAATTACGAAATATTATAGTTTTCGTAAAATTAATAATTTTATTATATACAGTTATAACATAAAAATTTAACGTTTTAATATTAATCGGCCCGAAATCGATATTATTATTTTCTTTATATTTAGAAATTAACGTTTAAATTAAACGTATTTAAGTTTCTTAATAATTAATAATTTACGTATTATTATTAAAATTATAATTTACAATTAATAATATAGTAAAAAGTATAAATAGTCGTAATTATTTAATTAAAACGTTAAAAAACTAAAAGATATTTATCGAAAATTATAAAAATAATTACTAGGATTTATCTATTATAAAACATTTTACGGAAATTAAATTTATATATATAATATATTAAAAATCTCCTTAGAGGAGACGTAACCGTAAAACAAAATTAAACAAATAGATAAATTGTGGTATCGGTTGTTAAGCTTTACCAAGCCCTAATCTTTTTACAAATTGCCTTATTATGCCCCTATCGACGATTATTCTTAACCGAATTTTAAACGGTTTTCGCAATCCGAAGTAACCGGATAAATTATCGTTCGTAATCTTCCAGTTTATATCGAATTAAAAATTAAACTTCGAAATTTTTAAACCCTTTACCGTTTATATCCAGCTTTTCTAATAATTCCTTTATACGGTCGATATTTTTTATTATAAGGTTGTTTAATTTTTAATTATTTTTATTTATATAAATTAAATCGTATCCGAAAATTAAAAGTAAAATCCGATTTTTTTAAGAAAGGTCGGTTGAATTAACGGAAATATCGATATTTTTGGTTTGTTTTAAAGCTTTATTAAATTTAAAAACTTTAAAAAAAACGTTTTCCGTAAAGACTTTATAATTACGGAATACCGGTATTTTGTAATAAAAATTACCCGGTATATTTTAATTGTTTTAATTAATAAGGATTCGAAAAGGTAATTTAGTATTAAATATTTTTTACCTGGTTATCGTGCTAATACCTTTTTATTAATCGTAAGATTAATTAAGGTTAAAAGTAGCTGGTCTGGAGTTTTTAGCCCTTTTTCCTAGCTAATATTTAATACTTTTAATTGTAGGACTGGTAAAGGGTTGCAAAGCAGCTATTTTATACTGGTTTAAGGTTTACCGCGAAAAGCTTAATATTTCCTAAATTATTATCTGTATTTTAGAAAATTCCCTTTACCGAACCAGCCAAAAGGTATAAGGTTTATTAAAGTCGAAACTTATCGGTATTACGTAATAATTAATTTCGGAATAAGGCTTTTCGCAACCGAAACGTATAATTTATTATTACCGTAAAAACCATTAATAATTACCGTATTCGAAAATATTAGGTAAAGTATTTATCGTATTAATTATTAGTATAATTACTTTGTATCTTTAACTTAGCCTAGATAATACGGCTTGAACCTAACGACTTTGCATAATATATTAAAAAAAACATAATAATCCTATCCGTATTATTATATTTATGGTTATTTTTAAATTAAATATAAATATTTTAAATATTAATCTAATAATATAATATAAAATTTATAATTATAAATAAACTATATTATTTGTATTTTATTAAGCGGTTAATAAATATAAAACTAAATTATTTATTATATAAAAAAAATAAAATAACGTTTTATACGATTAAGTTAGATACCTTTTTAGTTATTTTAACTCCCTATCTTTAATCGTATATTTTTTAATATTAACATTATAAAACGTTTTACAAAAAAAGCGAAAATAAACTTAACTATTTAAATTAAAAAACGAAATCCGAAACTTAATTATAAAAAGTTTAATTTTATTTATAACGTTCTTTATTTTACTTTATAAATACGATATAACGGTAAATGTATTTGAACCGATATTATTTTTATTAAATAAAAATTAACGTTAACCGAAAAAATATTAATTATTAACCGAATTTTTAATCTAAATATATAAACGTTTTTTATCCGGTTTTAATATATTAAAAATATGGTAAATTTACTGTTAACCTAGTATGTTATAAAACGCGTTAAAATTAATTGGGCGTTATATTTTATTAAACGGCAAAAAAAATTTAAAACGTATTTATTTCGAAAAATCGATTATTAAAAAATATTATACGAAAATCCAGAAATATTTCGTAAATAGTTTAAATTTATTCGGGTTATTATTATAAAATACGGTATTATAAAAGAAAATATTTATAATTTTAATAAGATTAGATTTTTAATAGGGTTTTTTATAATAACAGGTATAGTAATTATTAATGCCGAAAAACGTAAAACATTTAAATAAACTTAGTAAAGAAATTGGGAATAGTTTATAATAATATAAGTTATTAATTTTTAAAATTAAACTTTACCTTTATTTATCATTTTTATCGAGAAAAGCTACTTTTTTTATTAGTTCGCCGATAGCCCATTTTTACCCGATTAAAAAATTATTATAAACGATAATAAATAAATTAAATTTAAAATAAATTTAACATTTTAATTATTATATTCGAACGCGTATAAAAAAATCGAAATATTTTTTTATTTTTTACGGTTACGAAAGTTATTATTCGATAAAATTCGAAAAATATTACGTTAATTATAATATGATTATATTTTATATATTAATTAATTTTTTCTATTTATTTTAACTTTTCGATATATCCTATTTTTTCCCGTTAAAACGCGTTTATTCGTTATATATCGAAAATCTTATATAACGTTACGTTATTTATATTATTAAGGAAAATTTCATCGCCGGTTTCCAAAACGCGTTTAAAATTATTATAATAACCGATAATATTAAATCCGGATTCGCCGTAATTAATTTTATTTTATTCGATTTTAATTGCGTTTTTTCCGAATTAAAAATTCCAGTTATATTTATATTAACAGTTTCTTTATTTATCTTTATTAATTCCGTTATTTTCTTATTTGCGAAAACTTTTAAAAATATTACCGAAACGATTTAATAAAAACGTTATTTGCAAAGGTAAATTAAAAATTACCAGGGTAATTTATTAATAAAAATAATTAAATCGGTTAATTTTTTAATAAAAAATAACTTAATATTATTATACGAAAACGTTTTTTTTCGGAAGGAATACGGCTTATTACGCGAAACGAATTATATTTTTAATAAACGCCGGAAAACCAAAAATAAATATTTTTAAAAAAAAGGGATATTTATTAGAAAAAAAATATAAGCTTTTATAACTACGAAGGAAAATAATAGTAAATAATCGCAGTTAATAATAGCCGAAAATAATCGTCGTAAAAAAGTTGCGATAAAAAAACGGAAATATAATATTTATAATAAAGCTGTAAATACGTTTAGCAAAAAAAAAATCCGATTAATTTAAATAGATTTAATATATTATGGTTAATTAATTGGACTTTGTTATCGCGAAATGCTGAAAAGTATCCAGCTTAATCGTGTGTCCAGCTTAATTATATAGGACGTTAATAGAATTTTTTTTTTCTTAAATATTATAATAAAATCGTAAAAAAGTATAAAATTCGTATTAAAAAGTTAAAAAAATTTAAAAACGTCATTATCATCGTTATAAATTTATTAAAAACTTAATATTTAATAATACTAAATTATAATGATTTTAAAAAATATAAAAAGTTATTTAATTTATTTATTTTACTAATTTGTATATTATTAAGTAATATTATATATAAGATTATAATAAAATATATTAATTTAAACAAAAATTATTAAAAAAAATATCTTATTTCCCTTTTATTATTTTTATTATTTTTATAAAAAACCTATTCGTTATTACGTATAACGTTTTTATAACTCGAATTTTTATTATTTTCGAAATTTTTAAATTATTATTTAAGTTAACAATTATAATAATAAAATAATAATTACGCCCTTAGATTTAAATAATGCGAAATAATATATTATTATTAAATTAACCGGTTTAAATATTATTAAAAATCTCGAAAAGTATTTTAATATTTAATTAAATATCTGAAATTAATTTTTTATTTCGAATTAACGTTTTAATACTATTCTCGAAACTTTCTTTTATTAGTAAATTATTATTATTTTTTTAAACTTTCTTTTTTTTAAAAAAAGAAATTCGTTAATAAAACCTCCATAAAATAAGGACCTTACTTATTATAAAATATTATTATTAATAAAAATAATCTCGGCCTTATTAATAAAATTATTATTTTTCTTACTAGTAACTAATTTTTATGAAAAAAACTTATAATATTTTATAAATGGAATAAATAATAACGTTAATTCTATTATAAAATTAATAATTATTTAACCTTTAACTTTACCGAAAAACTTAAATATAACTTGATAAAATTTAACGTATTTTAAGAGTTTATAACGGAAAATTTTTATTTAGGAATAAACTTAAATAACGGTTAATTATTATTATATAATTTAATATAAAAATATTATTAATCTTTAAATAATTTTCTTATATTTTAAACTTAATCGTAAAAATTTAAAAAGTCTTATTTTTAGTCAGCTCCTTAAATAAAGTTAATCGTATTAATATATTAATCTGGTTTAAAGCTAGCTGGTAATCTATCCGACAGATATATATGTTCTTGCTTATCTAAGGATAAGCTAAATATAGCCTACTAACTGCTCCCTTAACGAGACGTTAACGTCTCGATTAACTATATTCATTGCTAAATACATGCTATATTGTATATTGTTAAACTCATCGCGAAAATATCGATACCACGTTTACTTTATCCCTAAAAAGTTAATAGATTATATTATATTAAATAATTCTTCGATAGCAAAAACCGAAAATGTTACTATTTAGTAAACTCCTTAAATAAAGTTAATTATATTAATGTATTAATCTAGTCTAAGGCTAGCTGGTAATCTGTTCGACAGATATATATATACTTACTTATTTAAAGATAAGCTAGATGTGGCCTATTAACTGCCTTTTTAACTTAACGTTAACGTCTCGGTTAACTATGTTCATTACTAAATACATACCATATTGTATATTGTTAAATTTATCGCGAAAATATCGATACTACGTTTTACCTTAGCTAGCTCAGGCCTCGCTCGCTTATAACCTATATACTACTTTTTTTTTAGCCAATTAAAATGCGTATTCCCGTAACAAGCGAACGAGGCCTAAGTTGTAATTATGCAAACAAAGGGTCCGTTTAGTACGCTGCCACCAAAATTACTAATTTCTTCTCATTTTTTTCCATTTATCTAAATAAATTTAATATTTAATAGGAAAAATCTTTATAACATAACTAAATAATATCGGATAAGTTAAATATTTTATATACACGTTAAATATAAGCTAATATATATATAGAAATTTTTCCTATTTTTTTAAATAAAAATTATAATTAATACGGTTAAATTTAAGCCCGGATGATAAGTAACTATAACGCCTTTATAATTGCGACAGCATAATTACCGGTCGCATTATTATGTACCGGGTTTTCTTAATATATTTTATATAGGAAAAGCCCGTTTAGCAATATTTTCGGCCGTACGAACTATAGTTATTACGTTATAGTTATAAAAAAGTTAAAATTAATTAAACCCGGAACGCCCTTATAATTACGATAACGTAACTATTACGTATATCATTTTGCCATAAGTTTTCCAAAAATAATTCAATATAAGAAAAACCCGTCCAGCTATTTTTTTAACCGTACGGATTATAATTATTATATCGCAGCTATAAAGGCGTTCCGGTTAGAAAATATATACCAATCGGAAATTTTCATTTTATTCTTTAATATTTTAACCAAACCAGCCCCGATCGGGAAATTATATATACGGTTAAATAGCTTTTTTAAAGCTATATATAACTATATTTTTATTAATTTTTAATTATTTATTATTATTATTTTATTTAAAAGTTTCCAATATAAATTTTAAAAAATTTATGTAAAAACGTACCAAATAAAGCTACAAAATTACAACTTGCTATCAGGCCTTATTTTTAAAGTTTAGGTGTTTTTGTAAATCTTTTATAAATCGGTACTTAAAATACAAGCCCTAACTACAGCTGCGCTATAAGCGCAGCCATAACCTCAAAAATAGGGCCTGATTTTAGTAAGGTAAACTACGTTTGCCTTATCCCTGAAAAATTAATAGATTATATTGTATTAGATGGTTCTTCGATAGAAAAAACCGAAGATGCTACTATTTAATAAGCTCCGTAAATAAAGTTAATCGTATTAATACATTAATCCGGTCTAAGGCTAGCTGGTAATCTGTCTAGTAGATATATATATACTTGCTTATTTAAAGATAAGCTAAATATAGTCTACTAATTTTAATTAATTTTTTAATATAAACTATATTTAAATCTTTATTTAAATATAATTATATTTATTTTTCATTTACTTTTTCGTTACGAAAATCCTTTACGTATTTATTTTATTAATTACAGTTTAATAATTATATTTTTTAATTTTATAATTTAAAAAGAAATATTCTTTTATAGAAAATATACGTATAATGTTAATATAGTTAATTACTTTTAAATTAATTTTCGGTTTAATTTATTTATAAAAACTTAAAATCGATTAGAAAATTAAATTTTAATAATATATTATTAAATATAATTAATAATTAATAAGCTCGAAAATTTTTCGCGTAAATATAAGTTACTAAATTAATAATTATATTAAAAATAAAATATCAATTTCTTATAAAAATTTCGAAAATTAAAAAACTTAATATTAGTCGTTAATTTTATATATAAAATTAAATTATATTATAAATATTTTCTAACTTTTTTTAAATAAATCGTTATATTTCTAATTAATATATCCTTTATCTTTTTCGAATATATTAATATTAAAATCGAAAAACTGTTTCTTATAAATTAAAAAATAATACGATTATTACTAAAAACGTAATCTTTTATTAAATAAAAATATTAGTATTATATTATATTAAAAAGTTATATAATTATTAAAATTAAAGCCGTTCGTTAAAATTAACCGACTAGATTTAAGCTTAAATTAATAAGGACTTTAGCTTTAACAGTTTATTTCTGTTTTGTTAATTAACAGGGTTGGTACGGGTCTTAAAAATAATCTGTTAAAGTTAACCGAACTGCCCCTAAGCGTTGAATTAGATCTCTGTACGTAAGGCTACCGCGTTGCTGCGGAAGCACAATATGCCCTCGTTTTAACGTAAGGCTACTGTCAGCTAGCAGGGGGTGCTAAACGCACCCCATATACGGAAAGGCTCCCTTTGATCGGAAGATATATGTTCCGTTATTAGGTTATACAAAAGCTGTACGCATACGAGAAATATACGCAAGTTAGCCTAATATAATAACATAACTAATATTCCCTATATCTAACAATTAAAAGTCTTATTCGCTTAATTCGCGTTATTATTAATTAATCAGCTATTACTAAGACGATATAGGCTATATATCAGTAATAACTATTAATATATTTTATTAATTGCAATAATAACGGTATCGTTAACGTCCTTCGTTATCTATAACGGATTTAAGGATTAGAACCGCTTTAAGGGCGAATTCCAGGCTAAAACGTACGTTTTCGATATATGGAATTATATCGATTTTAATTAATTATTTCCATAACTTATTAAACTAATAGAATTTAATATAACCTCGTATCCGAAACAACGAATCCGTTATATAATACGAATTAATATTCCAAGCGGCTTTTTAATTATATTTATATTTTTCGAAAAAACTTACGAAAAAATCGATTATATTAATTACCTAACGAATACCTTTAAAATAACGACCGAAAACAGATAAACTTATAATTAGAACTTTACGGCATATACCTATAAGGATTGCAAATACGATATTTTCCGAAAAAATAATAACGACTTTATAAAATAAATCCTAAAGTTAATATCTTTAACGATTAGGGAAATAAGTTTTTTCCCAGGAAAGAATTTACGGAAATGGTATACTAAGTTAATTAAATCCGGCAAAGTATACAATAACAGGTTTTTAATTAATATTTAACGAAAGTACCGTAAAAAGCTAAAGTAAATTTCGAAGTTAACGAAAAAGTTAAACGAATAAATTATAAGGTAGCAAAAGATTATGGCCTAGGGATAGCAATATAAAATTCCAAAAACGAAAACGATAATCGTATAAATTAACAACTTATGTATAGCACTGGTACCTATTATAAAGATTTGGACGATTACGTTCCAAATAGTAAAGAAGGCCGAGATTAATAACGGTACGATTAGTTATTAGGAAATAACGGTTAACCTTTTAAATTATTAAACCATAACCTATTTATAACCTATATCGAAAAATATCAAAGTAACGTTTCTAACCTTTTACGGAATACCCGTAAACCCCTTTAATTAAAATAATCCTGATTAAAAAAAAACTAAAGATAACCCTTAACCGTAAAAAAGGACCTTAAGGCGTAAGTTAAAACGAGGAAATCGTAAAGGTTCTTATTCGGACCGAAGTAATAATAAACAAAAACGCCAAAAGTCGGATACATAAAAAACCCGTTATAAAACGTACTTAAGTTTTTTTTATAAGCTTTTTTAATATTATTACGCATTCCTTAGTAAAACCCCGGTAAATTTCCGCTTTAACGATAAGATAGTAATATATATCTAAGGCCGGATATCCTTTAATTAATTTTTAAAGAAAAAAATTAACCGCCTATCGAAAGATATAAAAAAAATAATTACCTAACAGATAAATTAACTTTTAAAAAAAATAAAACGGATTTTGGTATATTTTTTTATTTTTAATTAACGTAATATAATAAATGTTACGCCTTACCTTTTAAAAAATTTATCCATTTTAAACTTAGGGTTTACGATATATATTTTTAACCTTATTAACAGGTTCTTAAATTTTAAACAAACTATATAAGGTAACGGGGTATACGCAAGTAATAACTTTATTTCGATTAAAAAATACGGAAAAATTAACGTAATACTTCGAAGCTTTAACGGTACGAAAATGTTACATTTATATAACGTAACCTATTACGAAAACTTTATATATAACTTAGTATCTCTCCGGCAGCTCCGGAAAAAAAGGTACTAATAAGATAATTAAAAAACCAATAATTTTATTCGAAATAAATATAATCAGGTAATTATTACGCTAATAAATAAATTTAATTAATTCGTTATCGAAAATATTAACGTAATAATTATTTATATAGTTTTTGTAACTTATAAACGTAGCGTTAATTCGTATATAACGAGACCACTACGGACCGGTAACGGTACTATATAACATCTGAAATTAGGATACCCTAGGCCCGAAATAATTACTTAATTATAGTCCTATATAAAAGAAGTACGTTTAAAAGGTCTTATAATAGTTAAATACTAAATATGTAATAAGGCGAAGGCTAAAAAGTAAATATGCCGTAAACTAAAAGAAGGAGTTTTCCGATTAAAATAAAAAATTGCCATCGACTTTACAGATTTCGAAAAAAACCTTAAAGGATATAAATACGTTATATTTGCAATTAATAAATATTCAAACTTTATTTAAAATATCTATTTTAAAAACCGAGAACAGAATATATTAATCATAACGTTTAAACACCTCCTAAAAATCCTAAGGAACTAGGATAAGGTTTTTTTACAAGTAATCGAATATAATAACGAAATTTTAAAAAATTACCAACTTCAAGATATATTATAATCGCCTTTTTTAAATATTAGATTTAAACCTTTAATACTGTATACCTAGGCCCAGAACAGAAATATAAAACGTTTAAAAAATATAATTAAAAAAAAACGATTACGATACGAAATAGCGCTAAATTACCTTTATTCCTAATCGTATATATCTTTAAAGCAACAATATATCTATATAACCGTACCCTTAAATACGTACTTTTTTGGCAAAGCTTATATAAAGTTTATTACATTTACCTAACGTATAAAAACGGTGTTATAATACTTAATCGAAAGCTTTAATAAGCCTATTTGCGAACATATAATTGTATAGCCTATGTTATAATAATTATAGTTATAAAAAAAAAACAGAAACTTTAAAAGCTAAATCCCAAAATATAAATTAACTTCTTAGTCGGTTACCGATTTACGAATATTTACGAGATATAAAATCCGCTAATTAACAAGGTTATTACTGTTTAAAACGTATAATTTAACAAAAAAACTATTTTTTTAAGTAATATTAAAAACCTAAAAAACAACTTTTTATACGTAACAAAAAAAAAGCTACAAAAGCTATTCCGACAGGTAAAAATACTTAATCAGAATAATAACTATTTAATTTACATACAAAAAAAGGATAAAGATTTAAACGGAATAATTTAATTACCGGTTAAATAAGAAAAATAACTTTAAAAAAGTACTAACGTAAAAAACGTACGGGATAAAAAAAAAACAAGCCTATTTGTAAAGAATTAATTACCTTTATATAACCGTTATATTTAAACTATTTCCGTCTCTTAAATTATTACCACTATTAACGTTTACCTTAATAACTATTATAATTTTTACGTTAACAGAAAAAATAAAAATAACCTTAAACTTCCTTTATATTATTTAACCTAAAATAACGGTAAAAAACGAAAGTACTTTACGGGTAATAAACGTAAACCCCACGTATATTCCGTATTAAAAAAATGTTATCCGAAATAAATATAAAATATAAAAAACCGTATTTAATATAAAACATTTAGCTTTTTTTATAAATACGTACAATAACCGGCCGGTAAATTACGGAAATTTAAGGAAATTAATTACCCGAAATACATATTACCTTAATCGGAAAAATAATAATACTTTAATATATAAAAAAATATTAAAATCGTAAAACCGGATATATAAATATAATTTACCGCTACCGCTGTAAGGCTATAAAAAGCTAAATATATACCCGTTAAAAAAGATATTTCGTAAAACCGAAAAAGCTTACTTATAAAATTATAAAAAAATACGATTTTAAAAAATAATTAATTAATTTTTTGCTAAAGGAAAACAGGTTTTAAAATATATATAAATATATATTTATAAATTTAACAAATATAACTAATTATAAAAATACAAAGTACGTTTTATTATATAAGGCAATTAACAATTAAAAAATGTATATAATAATACATACGCATTTATTTTAATTAAAAGGTTATTTAAAGCTTTAATCGTTATAGTAATTAAATTTGACCTAAAGCTTAAATAATATAACGTTATTAACGCCTTTATTAACGTTAATTTACTTTACGAAATATATATAAAAACGCTTTTAAAATATCCCTAACGTAAAAAAACTTTCCGGGACGTTTAAAAAATTAGGATTTAACCTTATTTTTTATAAACCTTATTATTTTACTTGTTAAAAAGTACTTATTTTTTTTTTTTTATAAACGATATCGTTACCGCATATCGCAAAAAAAATTAAAACCTCGTCGATTAATTAATTTAGCAGATACGGGAACGGTACACCTTTACAGGGGGTAAGAACTTACAGTAGTTCCTCGGTATCGAAATAATTAGAAATAAACTTAATAGGAAAATTTAGTTATCTTAATTCGATTTCATAAATAAGCTGGTTAATTTAATCCCTAAAAAAAACCTAAATAACTTCCTAGAGATGCTTATAATTAACGTTAAGTTATTACCAAATCCTAATTTGGCTTATTTAGGCTTTGCTAATAAATATTAAAAAAAAATCGGTTTTATTTTTTACGTAACGATTAATACGTAACCCGATATATCCTTTGCCGTATCCCAATTTACCCGTTTTAACCTAAACCCTAATAACGTATATTATAAAGTTGCTAATTAAGTTATATTATACCTAATCGGAATCAGAACGTTAACGTTATAATTCGGAAACAAAAATTTGTTAAATACCTAAAGTAACACCTTTTTTATAGATAATACGGTCGATCGAAAGAATTCCTAAGCTTACGTTATAAAGTTATTTAAAAAAATAATAAAATAACAAGCGAACAAGTAAAATATAATAATTACTTTTATAACAAAAACGGAATTATTATCCCTTACGCAAACTGTAAAAAAAGCCTTGTTTAATTTTCGACTAATTAAAAAACTAGGAGTTACTTTAAATACTAAACCGTTAAATATGTAATACGATAATTAATAGATTATACAGCTTATTAACGCCAACATCGCCTTGTTATAAATAAAACTACAATATGTAAATATATATAATTACTAATTACAAAAAGCCGTAAAAAAAATTTTAATTAAAGTAAATTATACGTTTATAAGTAATATACTAACTAATAGATTAATTAAAACCCTATTACGCGAACCGTTTAAATATTTTAAAAAATAACTAGGATTAATAAATATTACGGAAACCCTTAAGCGGTAAAGAAATACTTTATAAATAATTTTAAAGGAGGAATTGGCTAATTAGGAGGATTTAATCGCCGGAAGAAAGGTTAAATAAAAAACTGTAATTTTAGGAAATAATAATATATAATAATTAACGCCATAAATGTTTTAAGGCGTTAAAGGGGTATATCAGCTAGCAGGGGGTGTTAAACGTACCCCATATACGGAAAGGCTCCCTTTAATCGGAAAATATATATTCTGTTACTAGGCTACATAAAAGTTATACGCGTATAAGAAACATACGCAAGTTAACCTAATACAACAACACAACTAATGTCCCCTATATTTGACAGCTACCGCATTACCGTAGCAAGCACAATATGCCCTCGTTTTAACAGCGTTAACCGTACGTCGACTATATATACCCGCCCCCCATCCCTTAGCAGTTAGCGTTAAACATGTTAAGTAACGATAATACGGTAACAGATATTGTCGAAACCTTCTTATTTAAGACGTACCAAGATTTAAATACGGTAATCAGCTTTAAAGGAAATAAATTTTTGACATAATAACTTTCGTCCATTCCGTTCGTAAGCTTATTACTATAATGTTATAGGTAATTTTTATTACGGGGTTAATATTCTAACTAAAAAACCCACTTAATAAAAACCTACCTTAAATTAAAAGCTGCAAAAATGCTATAATTTTTTATATATACCTGCGGTTAACCTATATTTAATTCAGGTAACGTAACTATTAACGTAACCCACTACTACTTAAAAGTATAATAAAAATTTTGCCTGATACCATAATACGTTAAAACAAAAGCATAGCTATAACCGTACGTCCTAGGCAGCGGGGCTTCCCCCCACCCCGGGATTAACCAGGTAGCAGTGCTGTTATAGCAGGTATTACCAAAACCTTCCTATTTGGGACGTGCCAAGATCGAAATACGGCAATCGGTTCTAAGGGAGCGGGATTTTCGACACAATAACCCTCGTCCATTCCGTTCGCAAGCTCACTACGTTAAAACGAGGGCATAGCCCAAAAGCTGTTCTCAGGATTTTTGTGGCTTCATGTGCCGCACTTGAGCTTCTGCACCATCAATGTAAGAGTTCGTTGCCACGGCGCGTATCGTAACAGTCGCCCTAAGCAAGGCTTCCAAACGGACGCAAGAACTTGACCATACCTGTCTTCGCCAGCACAAGGAAGCAGATGAGCGAGCCGACAGCACTCGGAGCGGGCGTCCTCGATTACTTGGGTCCTAACACCCCCTTTCCCAAGTGTGGGAGAAGGAAAATCATGGAAATTTACATGATCCCACCACCCAGGCACGGGTTCCGCATCACATGAGAGCATATCTTGTCAGATCCGCTTGTAGGACCTTTGGGACCCGATGGCGCGCCGGACAGGCTGGGCCGTTCCCGGTGTCGTGGGAACCTGGAAACCTGGAAGGCGTTCTCTGGGTTGTGTCTTGCCCAAGGGATCCGTGTTGGCCGACCGTTTCAGTTATCAGATAAGAGGGACGATTAAGAGCATTGAGTAGCTACACAATTCCCGCCGGAGATCAATCAGAACCATGCGCGTACAGCATGTTGTTCCATCGCTACAACGATGGATACGCTAGTCGCTGTCTCTTGGTGAAATGCACCGCAACCGGCTTGGCATCCTCACCCGCTATTGTTACTGGGTCCGGTTTATATATCATGTATTCATATATTTCAATCGCCTTCGATAACAGCGTTTCAAATCCTGTGTAATTCTGCTATCAATACGGACTCAGTTTTTTTTACAACGGAGGGTAAAGAGTAAAAGGGAAGACGGTAGTCACGTGCACGCCAATGTAATTATGACGACAGGTTGATACAAGGCCAACATACCGTCATCATTAGGAATATACAAGGCCCCAGAAACAAACATATTCAATAGGGCAGTTAAGAGAGATTCGAGGTCATTTTCCACTCGATCCATCTTCATGTATCGCATTCATCCTATTTCTAGGATTGCTGTCGCCCTAATAACTCCATCATACCTGAACCGGCTCAATATCCTTACATCACTTAATCGAGTACATACTACCAGACAAATATATCGCTGCTCTTACAGGCTGGGATATAAGCTAACTACATCGCGGTGCTATTCGTCTGACAGAATGGTGTCTCTGCCGTTGCGCAATCTCTGCGGCGAGAGTAAGAGCCCGTATGTCCGGGCTCACGCCGACAATCCCACAGCTTGGCAGCTATGGACACCAGAAACAATACAACTGGCTCGCGACACAAATCGCCTGCTCTTCGTCAGCATAGGTTACTCAGCATGCCATTGGTGTCACGTTATGGCGCATGAGTCGTTTGACGATCCCAAGATAGCACAGATTCTCAACGAGCACTTCATACCTGTCAAGATCGACCGCGAGGAGCGACCAGACATCGACCGCCAGTACATGGACTTCGTCCAGGCCACGACTGGCGGAGGTGGTTGGCCGCTGAATGTGTTCGTCACGCCGGACCTGGAACCGGTTTTCGGCGGGACCTACTGGCCCAACCCAAGGGCTGGAGGGCCGAGCAGGGGCACTGATTTTGAGCAGATCTTGCGGATGATGGAGAGAATCTGGAGGGAGCAGGAGGAGAGGTGCAGAGAGAGTGGAAGGTCCGTGATAGAACAGTTGAGCCGGATCACGCAGGCAGGAAATCGGAGAGCGAAGACCGACGGGGAGGAGAATGGCCTAGAGCTTAAACTTCTCCAAGAGTCGTACTCGCATTATAAAAGGACATTCGACAGTACCTATGGAGGGTTTGGTCGGGCGCCCAAGTTTCCCACGCCTGCCCACCTCGGCCACTTACTTAAACTTGCTTCATATCCCCGAGAAGGGCGCGAGGTCGTGGGCGAGGATTCTTGCGGAGATGCACGAGCTATGGCTGTGAAGACGCTTGAATACATGGCCAAGGGCGGGATCAAGGACCAGATCGGTTACGGGTTCGCGCGGTACTCGGTGACGAGGAACTGGAGCTTACCGCACTTCGAGAAAATGTGCGTTCCCCGATTTTTTCTATCCCTTCGGCGTACTTACTATTTATAGGTTATACGACAACGCCCAGCTGCTCCCTGTGTATCTCGACGCCTATCTTGTGACGAAGTCCCAACTGTTTGAGGAGACTGCCCGTGATATAGCTACATATCTGACTACCCAGCCCATGATGTCCTCATTGGGTGGTATTCATGCATCCGAGGATGCCGATTCCCTTCCGACGGCTACTGATACACATAAACGAGAGGGGGCATTTTACGTCTGGACCATGGACGAGTTCAAAAAAATACTAACAGAGGAAGAAGCTCAGGTCTGCGCCAGATACTGGAATGTGCAGCCACAAGGCAATGTCGAGCGGCACCATGATATCCAAGGTGAGCTGAAGGGGCAGAACACATTGTGCGTATCGGCGGAGCCAAAAGACCTCGCCAACGAGCTTGGCAAGTCCGAAGATGAGATCAGAGACATTATACACAGCGGAAGACGGAAGTTGCTCGCTTACAGAGACGCTAATCGTCCACGGCCGTCTCTTGACGACAAAATTGTCACCGCATGGAATGGGCTCGCGATCGGCGGGCTCGCGCGTGCCGGCGCTTCTCTCAATGAGCCAGCCTATATCAATGCCGCCGTGAAGGCTGTCGAGTGCATCAGAGAGCACCTCTTCGACACGAATACCGGAACTCTGAGACGGGTGTACCGCGAGGGTCCCGGCGAGACACGCGGCTTCGCCGATGACTACGCCTTCTTGATCGCGGGACTGATCGACCTTTACGGTGCAACATTTGACGACAACTGGCTCTCCCTCGCCGACAAACTGCAGAAAATTCAGATCGAACAGTTCTGGGATGCTGACAATCATGGGTTCTTCTCCACGCCGGCGGGTCAGCCAGATATCCTCATCCGGAGCAAGGATGCCGTGGACAACGCGGAACCCAGCACCAACGGCGTCAGCGCCAGGAACCTATTCCGCCTCGCGGCGCTCCTAGACGACGCCGGGTACGAAGAGCGCGCTAACCGGACGCTAACGGCGTTTGCTGGCGAGATGAGCGAGCACCCATCCGGTTACAGCGGCCTGATGAGCAGCCTCGTCGCCTCGAAGCTGGGCATGAAGAACTTGTTCGTCAGCGGAGAAGGGCCCGTGGCGGACGCCGTGGTGCGCAAGTTCTCCCAGAGCGTCGCGCCGGCGTATACGCTACTTAGAATTGGCGCGGGCAGCCAGAGCGAGTGGCTGCGCCACAGGAATGAACTGTTGCCTGACTTGGACCCGGAGAGGGAGATGGTTCAGCTCTGCGAGAGTCGGACGTGTAGACTGCTGGGGGAGGATGAGGTGGAGATATTGTTTGCGGAGTGAGGGCAGAGTGACCAGGGCGGTAGCGTTTTCAGTGGTTAACTATGGGCCTGAAAGAAGCCGGGTTTTGAAGGTACCTTATGACATCGGAGGACAATGAGGCTTGTATCACAAAAGGCACTGCGTAAAGTCGTTTTAAGTATTGATCCCCATACAACCTAGATCGGGTCCTACGGTGTTAAAAGGGTGCCGGTGAAAGAGCCGTATCGTCCATCTCTTACGATATTGAGACAAATATGATCTCATCGTCCCGACCGGGGATTCATGGTTATAATAGCACCATCAGCTCGACATTCCACCAGGAGCCCCTGGTGAAATTGGCTGAGAATAGGGGCACCCAGACGAACCACCTCTGCATATTCATTGTTGAGTAGATGTCAAACCTCCTTGACTGCTCACTTGCTACGTAATCTAGTGGTATTCGGCCTATCCCTAATAGGACTGCGATGTCGCACCTCTGGCGCTAAGTGTATGGATCAGAGTCCTTACCGAATCACCTCTATTCTCTCTCCATATTCCAATCAGTAAACCGGTAGATGCTATATATTTCATTTTCCTCTATTTTACCGACCATTATGCCTTCGAGGCATGGAAAGTGTCGGCTCATTGTCTGTGTCATCAGGGTGGCGGGTTTGTCCTTGGAGGATTTGGACGGGGGCCTTTTTAGTGCGGAGAATAGTTCACTCGGTAGATCCACAGAGAATCAGCAGGGGGCGGAATACCCATTAGGGGAAGACAACACTCTCTCAACCAGCTCGGTAGCGGGAATGCCACAATGATCGCGGGTTTGGGATAAAATACCCTAGAGGCCGTCGTAGGTCTATGATTCCCACATACTTGCGAGGACAGGAATTGTCGGCACCGGGACCAAGTATGCCTAACCCCGACGGCCAGGTCGGAGCCACACATTTCCGATGGCCTCCAATATCAATCTTGCAGAGATAAGGATGGCACTTAAGTTAGTAAACCTGGGAAGGAGACAGGATTAAAACAAGCTTCCCGGCATTCGCACGGCAGAGCTTGAATGGACTTGGCACCTTCCGGAACAGGTAGTGATAGCCTTAGCGGCAGTCCACTTGTTAACCGTTTAGTGAGGTCTGTCTACAGTAGTTAGCGGAGAGTAGCCTGTCGTGACCCGGTCATGCCCCGGTCCGCAAATAGATGCAGCGTATAGCTTCTGTCGAATGCACAGAAGAAAAAGATCGATGGCTCTTGTTTTCGTGAATTTGGCACTCGTCAGTTTGCCCCGCGTTCAGTAATATGAAGTCATGCATTGCCCGAAGAAGATCGCAATTTGAAATCCGTCATGCCGCCAGCCTTCCCCTTTCTTTCTGCAGCGATCCGTATCTGCGCGACCCCGACCTCTCTCCGAATCCCCCCTGACCCGACGGAATGCATCAACATGCTGCTAATCGCGCTAGTAACGATATAGTTGCCTGAGCGATTAGTTAGGCAATGCGGGGGCCGGCTCGGTCCTACGTATAAAGTTGCGTCGAAGTCCTTTTCTCGCTTACTAGTCAAGCCAGCTGTCTGTTCCATCCTCTTCTCTGCTCCGGGCTTCTCTGTTACGCGCGGCTTTGGGACAAGAATCATGGCGGGGCTAGCTGCTGCCGCTCTTCTGGTGCTCCTCGCCACGCAAGCGGTGTCTGCGACGCCAGTGCATGTGAGAACTCCGTACGAGGTCAAGGAAACTCATTTCGTACCTAGGGGATGGAAGAAACTCGACCGTGCGCCCGAGGATCATGTCATCGATCTCCAGATTGGTATCAAGCAGGGCAATTTCGCTGCGTTAGAAAAGCACCTGTATGAAGGTATGGTAGTTGTTCCTGGTTTATCCAATGTGGCGCTATTGCTCTGCGATCACTACCCTTTACCATGCTGCTCACATTCGGGCGGTGGAATGAGAAAGTTGGCAGGGGTTACGGCTCCAGAAATATACAGCGGTTCTGTATTACCCGTGCGGTTAATCACGCTGTTGCGTAACTATTGCTCTATATACTGGAGAAACCGTTTTACTGACTTAAACCCCAGTATCTGATCCCAGCCACCAGCGCTATGGCCAGCACCTTTCTGCAGAGGGCGTGAGGGAGTTCATGAAACCAGGCGACGAGTCCCTGAGACTCGTTCATGAATGGCTTAATGCCCACGGGATTACTCCGTCGGCATATAGCTCTGCTAAAGACTGGATTAAAGTGTCTCTCCCGGTTGATTCCGTCGAGCGACTACTGGACACAGAATACCACACATATGAGCACGCGGACGGGACGCGTGTAGTTCGAGCGCCTAGGTGGTCTCTTCCGAGACATCTACACGAACACATCGACACCGTACAGCCGACGACTTCGTTCTTCCGTGCTCGCGCTAACAAGTACGATTACGTCGACGCACCGGTATGGGTTTCCTCGTCCTACGTTGCACCAAGTGACGAGAC
The DNA here is from genome assembly GCA_004155055.1 of Monosporascus sp. CRB-8-3. NCBI lineage: Eukaryota > Fungi > Ascomycota > Sordariomycetes > Xylariales > Monosporascus > Monosporascus sp. CRB-8-3. The sequence goes on along the minus strand of QJNZ01000276.1, from coordinate 1,664 downwards.
CCTGGGCAAGGTGTGCAACGTCAGCTCCGTGACCCCGGAGTGTTTCGAGACGCTATACGGTACCAAGGGTTACAAGGCACAGGCGGCCGGGGAGAACCAGATCGCCTTCGCCAACTACCTTGGAGAACATCCCATCCGGACGGACCTGGAGAAGTTCCTCGCCAAGTACAGGCCAGAGGGGCTCTCGCAGGCCCAGGACTTCGAGCAGCTCGTGCTCCAGGGCGGCCCCGGCGACTACCCCCTGACGCCCGGGGAGCTGGCGAGCGGCACCTCCAGGGAGGCGAACCTCGACGTCCAGGCGATCGCCGGCATCAACTGGGAGACGCCGCTCGTCAGCTACTCGACGGGGGGCAGCCCGCCGTTCGACCCCTCCAAGAGCACGCCCACCAACACCAACGAGCCCTACCTCGACTGGGTCAACTACCTGCTGGACCAGGACTTCATCCCGCAGGTCATCAGCACCTCGTACTCGGACGACGAGCAGACGGTCCCCCGCGCGTACGCCGAGCGCGTGTGCGCGCAGTTCGCCGCGGTCGGCGCCCGCGGCACGTCGCTGCTCTTCGCGAGCGGCGACGACGGCGTGGGCGCCGACGGCGCTTGCGTGAGCAACGACGGCAGAAACTCCACCATGTTTCTGGCCGGGTTCCCGCCCTCGTGCCCGTACGTCACGGCCGTGGGCGCCACCATGGAGTTCGAGCCGGAGGTGGTGGCGCACCGGCCGGCGTCGGCGGGGCACGGCGCCTACACGTCGGGCGGCGGCTTCAGCAACTACTTCGCCACCCCGAGGTACCAGCGGGCCGCGGTCGCGGCCTACGTCGAGGGGCTGGGGCGCGCGAGATACGAGGGGCTCTACAACGCGTCGGGGCGCGCGTACCCGGACGCCGCCGCCCAGGGCCTGTACTTCGCGTACTTCTGGAACGGCACCGAGGGCGTCATCAGCGGCACCAGCGCCAGCACGCCGCTGCTCTCGGGCATCGTGTCGCTCGTCAACGACGCGCGCGTCGCGGCGGGCCGGCCGCCCCTCGGCTGGCTGAACCCGTGGCTGTATTCGCGCGGCTACAGGGGCCTGAACGACGTCACGTCCGGCAGCGCGCACGGGTGCGGCGTCGAGGGCTTCCCGGCCGCGGAGGGCTGGGACCCCGTCACGGGGCTCGGCACACCGGTGAGTTTTAACCGATTTTTTTCATGATGGGATCTTGTCGTGTTTTAAAGACCATGAACCGAGTTCATATTGCTAACCCAGAATCTTAGAACTTCCCGGCGCTCGTCGAGCTAGCTGGTGGGAGGTTCCACGGTAGATAGCTGATAGGGCAAGCTGTTTGCTCAAACTAACTGAAACAATGATAGATGACGGTGGATCATTTGACGGCGGGAGAGCATCCAGCCTTTATTTCTCTTCTTAGAACTACCTATTCAATGACCACATGGCATGGCCTTAAGCGATACGTCTGTCCGCCAGATAGTGAATCGTAAAATGCGTTCCGATTCTGGCAGTACATCGACCCAGACCCCTTATCCACAATGTGCTAGAGTCACGGTAATGGAAAAACACGAAACTTAGATAATAGTGCATGGCGATCTTGCCTCGCTAGGATTGGATATCGTCCCAAAATCCAGGGGATAATTACTTCTCGATTATGGTAGTTGGGGGGGGGGGGGGGCGG